>JAVALU010001672.1:0-75364 GCA_030770095.1 Gila robusta | reverse complement strand
CAAAGTTGATGCATGCTGGCAAAATGACTATTTAGGCTTTATCTTTGCAATGCCTTCACATTTTGACACCAAACTTTGTATGTGTCATTGTCACCTCACTCTGATCACAATGCATTGATTTCATAACTGCGCCACCTATTGGTCGAAAGTGATAAACCATTAAATCATTTTATAAGTTACTGACACTGTATATATAATTTAAGCCATTTTGCCTAAATTCATCTTTAAATGTCTTTAATTGCTCCTTGCTGCTGTCGGTCTGAAACTTCCAGCCATGTTGGCATGTCTTGTCGTCTGCGTTTGCGCTTGGCCCCGGAATGGCTGCTTGCAGCTATATTTATTATTATTATTATTCTTTATTATTATTTTACTACCTTTTGGGCACTTTTGGGGGCCTTAACGTGCTCGAAAACTCTTGAAACTTTGCACACGGGTCAGAACCCGCGGCCATCAGGACCGGGCTGAAGATGGTACCCGGACGTGGCAGGGGGGCTCGACAGCGCCCCCTGGAATGGTGTTTGAACACTTGTCCATATATCAAACACGCTTGCATGTAATAATCTGAAACTCGGTACACTTATAGATCTCATCGGGCCGAACAACTTTCGCGCTCTAAGTTTTACGTCAGCCCAACAGGAAGTCGGTTATTATGGGTTGTTTGGAAAGTCATTTTCTATATTTTTCTTACGACTATTTGGGCAATTTTGGGGCCCTTAACGTGCTCAAAAACTCTTGAAACTTTGCACACGGGTCAGAACCCGCGGCCATCAGGGCCGGGCTGAAGCTGGTATCTGGGCGTGGCAGGGGGGCTCGACAGCGCCCCCTGGAACGGGGTCCGAAAACTTGGTCCATAAATCAAACACGCTTGCATGTAATAATATGAAACTCGGTACACTTATAGATCTCATCGGGCCGAACAACTTTCGCGCTCTAAGTTTTACGTCAGCCCAACAGGAAGTCGGTTATTATGGGTTGTTTGGAAAGTCATTTTCTATATTTTTCTTACGACTATTTGGGCAATTTTGGGGCCCTTAACGTGCTCAAAAACTCTTGAAACTTTGCACACGGGTCAGAACCCGCGGCCATCAGGGCCGGGCTGAAGCTGGTATCTGGGCGTGGCAGGGGGGCTCGACAGCGCCCCCTGGAACGGGGTCCGAAAACTTGGTCCATAAATCAAACACGCTTGCATGTAATAATATGAAACTCGGTACACATATAGATCTCATCGGTTCATATATCCTTTGTACTTTTACTTTTTACCCCAGCCCAACAGGAAGTCGGCTATTATGGTTTGTTTGGAAGCGTATGCCCCTGGAATTCGATATACTCCTCCTAGAGAATTCAACCAATCGCCACGAAACTCGTCAGCATGAAGTCAAGACATTGAGGATGAAAAATTGCCAGGGGATTTTTGATATCTCGAACGGTTTGGCCGTGGCGAGGAAACGAATTTATGGCGAATAATGGAAACAGGAAGTGTGTTATAACTTCTGCATACATTAACTGATCTTGATGAAACTTCAACAGTGTGTTCGCTGTAAGAGGCCGATCACATGGATGTGACTATTGTGAGTCAAAGTTATAGCGCCACCAACTGGCAGCAGGAAGTGTGTCACTTTCAAAATGCTTTGAAATCACCCTCTTATTTTTACCCGATTTGCTTAAAACTTGATGTGTATAATGTAGACACTCGCCAGATGTAGACCTGTGAAAGGATTATTGATATCTTAGATACTGTTGCCATGGCAACGCAGCAAACTTTAATATTCTTTTTGGATGCTTTTGAGACTCTTAGCATGCCTGAAATTGCTTAAAATTGCATGAAACTCGACAGACAGATCACATTTATTAGCCAGTAGACATGTGCAAAGTTTCAGAAACGGGCGTGGTGCAGGGACTCAGTAGTGCCACCTTTTGACAAAAGAGGAGGAGTTAGGTCTATAGTTTTACCTACAATCATAAAACTCGGTTTCAGATCAAACTGGACAACTTTCTAATTAACTGTCATTAGCTCAGACCAAGAGGAAGTCAGATATTTTAGTTTGAATGTGGATGTTTCTGAGAAATTTCTCTCCCTCTCTCTCCGTCTCTGTGTGTGAGGGATTTGTGTATTGCTTTTAATGGATTTCAAGGTTTCAGGGGCTTTTGGGGCTCTTAACGTGCTCAAAAACTCTTGCAATCTTGCACACAGGTCAGAACCCACGGCCATCAGGGCCGGGCTGAAGCTGGTACCCGGGCGTGGCAGGGGGGCTCAACAGCGCCCCCTTGAACGGGATCTGACTATTTGGTCCATATATCAAACACGCTTGCATCAATTAATATGAAACTCAGTACACATATAGATCTCATCGGGGCGAACATCTTTCCCCCGGTCAAGTTTTACGCCAGCCCAACAGGAAGTCGGCTATTTTGGGTTGTTTGGAAAACGTTTGCTGTGGAATTTAAAGTACTCCTCCTAGGCAATTCATTCAATCATCGCCAAACTCGGTGTGCATGAAGTCAAGACTTTGAGGATGCTAAATTGCGGACGGATTTTTGATATCTCGAACGGTTTGGCCGCGGCGAGGAAATGAATTTCCATGACTAAAATAGGACATATAAAGTGTGTTATAACTTAGTTAGTTTTACCTACAGTTACAAAACTCAGCGTGTATATTCTTCTCCTCAAGCTGAACAAATTTCTAATTTACAGCCATTAGCTCAGACCAACAGAAAGTCAGATATTGTAGTTTGAATGTGGACATTTTCTCTCTCTCTCTCTCTCTCTCTCTCTCTCTCTCTCTGAGCCAATATGGCAAGCCGTTTTAACATTTAATCATTTTAACCTACTAGTCTCTATTTTCATGCTACTAGTATTTATTTTTTAGATACTAGTATCTATTCAATTAAGTACTAGTACTTATTCATTAGCGACTAGTGCTTGTTCTTTAGTACTAGTGCCTATTCTTTAGATACTATTGCTTATTCTTTAGATATTCTTTTGAATATGTATTAGAAGCTAATGAATAAGTTCTGGTATCTATTCAATAGGTACTAGTATCTAATGACTTAGTACTAGTGTTTATTGAATAAATACTAGTATTTATTAATAGGTACTAGTATCTAAAAAATAAGTACTAGTACCTAATGAATAACTACTAAAATGTAATATATATGTACTAGTCACAATTGGAATGCATACTAGTCAGAACTGAATAGTTGATATCTAAATGACAGATCCCCATAGAAGTCAATGGCAAAAAAAAAAATGTCTTACTAGTAACAAAAGAATAGTTACTAGTCACTATTGAAATAAGTACTAGTATCTAATGAATAAGTACTAGTATCTAATAATAAGTACTAGTAACTAATGAATAAGTACTAGTAACTAATGAATAAGTACTAGTAACTAATGAACAAGTACTAGTATCTAATGATTAAGTACTATTACCAATTTAATAGCAACTACAATCTAATGAATAAGTACTAGTAACGAATGAATATGCACTAGTATCTAATAAATAAGGACTAGTATGTAATGAATAAGTACTAGTATCTTTAAAAAGATACTGTGTGTGTGTGTGTGTGTGTGTGTGTGTGTGTGTGTGTGTGTGTGTGTGTGTGCGTGCGTGTGCGTGTGTGTAGGGGAGGGGGGCTAGATTAACCATTTCACTGCTGTGTGGTTTGGCCTGCATTGAAAAGGAAAATAAATGTCTTAAGCCTTGTATTTTTTAAATAAGTTTTATTAATAAAGTAAAGGCATATAACCAGTTTAATTGTAGTGCATTAACAATAGTTTTATATAATTAGTTTATTAATTAAATTAACTTGGTCCATAAACTTGGTCTGAAAATTTGGTCCATAAATCAAACACACTTGCATGTATACTATGTACTATAATAATATAACACTTGGTACACATATAGATCTAATCTGGCCGTACAACTTTCGTGCTCTATGTTTTAAGCCAGCCCAACAGAAAGTGGGCTATTTTGGTCTGAATGTGGATGTTTTGCAAAACCAGCTTGTACATTTTTACTCACTCCTCTTAAGTGGTTTATTTTATTCCCACCAAACTTTTTCAACATGATGAAAATACATTAAAGATGCTAAATTGTGAACGCATAATGAATATCTCAAATGGTTTTGCTATGGTGAGGGATTAAAGTAATGTAAAAAAGAATCAGGAAACGTCTCATATCTTTCTAAAATGTAATTATACACCATTTAGTTTTATATAAAATTATACAAAAATATTACAACTAAACCCATTTTATTCTTTTTTTTCAATTCAAGAAGTATGAAAAAGTTTAAAACAGGCTATTTAGTGCTATCTGAAAAAATCATTCATAGGGCTATACTGCCCTCTTGTGTCCAAAATGATATCAACATAGTACATAAAACTATTTTATCAGGTATGCCTATTGTATTTATATATAAATATATTAGGTATATGGCTGTGATGATATTTTCCCACCGGTTAACCGACGTGTGACACCAGCGAGGGCTTCTAAATCACTAATATAAAAGTGAAAGTAAGTACGGACGTCTGCACGGACATTGATTATGGTGGCGCTCGCAGTGCGCTGGAATGAATTCCTATGAAAGTTAAGTTTTTTTAGAAATTAACTAAAAAACGTTCGCTCTGTTCTGCTCACTCCTCGCGTTGGACGCGCACCGTTATGAATGCCTGTGCAGCCGTGAGCTTTTTTGCTTGAAATTATTTTACAAAAACATGTGCTATATTTCAGATCAATATATTTGTTTTCCTTAAAATTATTCTCATCTGAATTATAAAATATGTATTTTTGTATATGTATTTTTTGTTCTGTTATATATGTATTTTTGATATGTGCCCTCGATGCGCACTTTTGCAGAGCCCACACTGATGCAAACTCTACAGCACACTTCTTTTCGACAGTCAAAGCAGGGTTACGTTTTTGCACGTCGTGCACAATAACCCTAAAGGCACCGGGGTTGCGGCTTGTTTTTATATATATATATATATAAATATAGCTGCGAGCAGCGATGAAGGGCCAAAGCCGGCGGTACCGCCACCCTGGTGCACCAGGGTTGCGGTGCCACCGGCTTGGGCCCGTAATCGCTGCTCGCAGCTATATTTATTCTTCTTTTTATTATTATTATTTTTTTACTAACTTTTGGGCACTTTTGGGGCCCTTAACGTGCTCGAAAACTCTTGAAACTTTGCACACGGGTCAGAACCTGCGGCCATCAGGGCCGGGCTGAAGCTGGTACCCGGGCGTGGCGGGGGGCTCGACAGCGCCCCCTGGAACGAGGTTTGAACACTTGTCCATATATCAAACACGCTTGCATGTAATAATCTGAAACTCGGTACACATATAGATCTCATCGGGCCAATCAACTTTCGTGCTCTAAGTTTTACCCCAGCCCAACAGGAAGTCGGCTATTTAGGGTTGTTTGGAAACGCATGCTCAGGAATTTAAAACACTTCTCCTAGGGAATTCAACCAATCGCCACGAAACTCGGTGTGCATGAAGTCAAGACATTGAGGATGAAAAATTGCCAGGGGATTTTTGATATCTCGAACGGTTTGGCCGTGGCGAGGAAACGAATTTATGGCGAATAATGGAAACAGGAAGTGTGTTATAACTTCAGCATACATTAACTGATCTTGATGAAACTTCAGCAGTGTGTTCGTTGTAAGAGGCCGATCATATGGATGTGACTATTGTGAGTCAAAGTTATAGCGCCACCAACTGGCAGCAGGAAGTGTGTCACTTTCAAAATGCTTTTAAATCACCCTCTTATTTTTACCCGATTTGCTTCAAACTTTATGTGTATAATGTAAACACACGCCAGATGTAGACTTGTGAAAGGATTATTGATATCTTAAATACTGTTGCCATGGCAACGCATCAAACTTTAATATTCTTTTTGGATGCTTTTGAGACTCTTAACATTCTTCAAATTGCATGAAACTCGACAGACACATCTCATTTATTACCTAGTAGACATGTGCAAAGTTTCAGAAACGGGCGTGGTACAGGGGCTCAGTAGCGCCCCCTTTTGACAAAAGTGGGGGGGTTAGTTTTATCTACAGTAACAAAACTCGGTATGTATATTGTACTCTTCAAGCCGGACAACTTTCTAATTTAAAGTCATTAGCTCAGACTAACAGGAAGTCAGATATTTTGGTTTGAATGTGGATGTTTTGGAGAATTTTCTCTTCCTCTCTCTCTGACCCTACGTCTCTCCGTGTGTTTGGAGGTAGGGGGATTTGTCTGCTGAGTGAGAATGCTTTTATTTTTGGTTTTCAAGGTTTTGGGGCCCTTAACGTGCTCGAAAACTCTTGAAACTTTGCACACAGGTCAGAACCCGCGGCCATCAGGGCCGGGCTGAAGCTGGTACCCGGGCGTGGCAGGGGGGCTCGACAGCGTCCCCTGGAATGCGATTCGAACACTTGTCCATATATCAAACATGCTTGCATGTAATAATATGAAACTCGGTACATATTTAGATCTCATCGGGCCGAACAACTTTCGTGCTCTAAGTTTAACGACAGCTCAACAGGAAGTCAGCTATTATGGGTTGTTTGGAAAATGCATGCTTTTATTTTTTATATACTTCTCCTAGAGAATTAATCCAAACACCACGAAACTCGGTCAGCATGAAGTCAAGACATTGAGGATGCTAAATTGCGGACGGATTTTTGATATCTCGAACGGTTTGGCCGTGGCGAGGAAATGAATTTATGACTAAAAAAGGACACATAAAGTGTGTTATAACTTAGATAATTTTACCTACAGTTACAAAACTTGGCGTGTATATTGTTCTCATCAAGCTGAACAACTTTCTAATTTACAGTCATTAGTTCCCACCAACATGAAGTCAGATATTTTGGTTTGAATGTGGATTCTGAGCATTTTATCTCCCTCTCTCAGACAGAGAGAGTGTCCCCTGCCAATCTGTGTGTGTGTGTGTCTGTGTGGGGAGGGAGAGGGGGGGGGGGGGTCTCTTCAGGTGATAGTTTAAACACAAAATCATAAATAGGGCTATACTGCCCTCTTGTGTCCAAAATTATATTTATAAATATATTGCATATCTGACTGAGGATGTTGTGTTTTATTGGGAGTGTACACATATATAAGTAAACAGTTTGCAGTCTGAATGATGTCCTGTATGAAAAAAAATGACGGAGTATGTTTCCACTGTTCACACACACACTAGTTTTAATATGTAAATTGAATACATATTTTAACGGTTTATAAGTTGAAAAATGAAAATGTATTAAAGAAATTATTAGATCGGTTTAAAATGTTCAAGCAAAAACTGTAGCAAAATGATCATTTAAATGTTATTTTTCTTAATTGCATTTACACACAGTTAAGATGCTTGCGATTGCATTTTCATTAAATGTCCCGCAATGAATGTAGCAAAATTCAATGTGCAAATTGAAAATGCATTCGAGCCGATCACGTCCCCGCCCCGCTCTTGTCAATCACTGCGTGAAGTTGGCCCCGCCCCCACCCAATGCAAAACGTCGGCAAAATAGGCTCAATCGTTTTTACTTCATTTGTGCTGTTACTTCGCTTTTGTTTGTGCTGCTTTGGATTTTTAGATATTAAAATAATATTTATAGGTCATTCTGAGGTCACCCAGCCCCCCACATGCGCCAAATAAAATAGTCTTGTTTGTGCCGGTTAAAGTTTTGTTTGTGCTGCTTCGGTTTTTAAGATATTAGACAATTAATTACAGGTGATGGAGTTGTCACGGATGGAACAGGAGTCAGACAGGTGGTAAGTGCTATAGTTTATTTACAGGTTTGCAGAAGCAGACGGAGATATGGTGAGTATTCAAACAGATGATAGTCAGATGGGAACTTAGCTGATGGATAACAAGAGTCTCTTTTTCAGATGCAGATGGTTGATCACACGGAAGGATTGATTGTAGACGGATGGCTGAAGACTGAAGAAGGTATACGATGGCAAGGGGTTGAAGAGAGTCCAATGGATGTCAGGTAAGTAGCGGGTAAGTAGCAGGTGAGTAGCATGGGTGAGTCTGTGTGTCATGTAGCGACGAGTCCAGACAATGAGTGTGTGAAGGGGAGCTGAATATAAAGGGAGGTAGAATGATGAGGTGCAGGTGATGGTGATCAGAACTCGGGTGATAATGAACAAGTGGGAGGAGTGAGTGAATGAGTGGGAGGAGTGAATGGAGCAGGTGGAATCCTGACAGTACCCCCCTCCTCCGAGGCGGCTCTTGACGACTGAGAAGAGGGACGAAGACGGCCACGAGGCCTGGGAGTAGGGCGATCAGGATGGTCAGCGTGGAACTGAGTGAGGAGGGCTGGATCCAGGATGTCCTCGCGAGGAACCCACGACCGCTCCTCTGGGCCATAGTCCTCCCAGTCGACCAAGTATTCCAGCCGCGGACCTCGTCGCCGTGAGTCCAAGATGGTGCGGACCTGGTAGATGGGTTCCTCTTCAATGGGAACCGGAGGAGGAGGTACGTCAGCCGGGACAGGTTCTGTGGGAGGAGGAGTGACAGGTTCAGTGAAGGGTTTCAACAGAGACACATGGAAAGAAGGTGAAATCCAGTATTGTGGAGGAAGTTTTAGCTTTTAGGTGACTTCGTTCAGCTGCCTCTGCACGGTGAATGGACCAATGTATCGAGGACTCAGCTTACGGCAAGGCAGGCGGAGGCGAATGTCCCGGGTCGAAAGCCACACTTTCTGTCCAGGCTGGTACTGAGGAGGTTCCGAACGACCACGATCTGCTTGGTCCTTATGCCTCCGCACTGCCTGCTGGAGATGCACGTGAGCCGAGTCCCATACCCTTTCGCTCTGATGGAACCAGTAATCGACAGCTGGAACCTCTGAGGGCTCACCAGACCAAGGGAAGAGTGGAGGCTGAAAACCCAGGACACACTGAAAGGGGGTGAGCCCAGTGGTGGACTGCCGAAGGGAATTCTGGGCGTATTCAGCCCAGGGGAGGAACTGGCTCCAGCTGTCCTGGTACTGGTGGCAATAGGTCCTCAGGTACCGTCCAATCTCCTAGATCTTCCGCTCAGTCTGGCCGTTAGTCTGAGGGTGGTATTCAGAAGACAAGCTGACCCTAACCCCGAGCAGCCTGAAGAACACTTGCAACACTCTAAAGATGAATTGTGGACATCTGTCCGACACAATGTCTTTGGGGATGCCGAAGTTCCGAAACACATGATTGAAGAGGGCTTCAGCGGCCTCAAAAGCAGTTGGAAGTCCAGGCAATGGAATTAGCTTGCAGGCCTTTGAAAAGCGATCCACAACGACGAAGATGCAAGTGTGGTTGCTGGATCGGGGAAGGTCAGTCATGAAATCAACTCCAATGTGGGACCATGGTCGTTGTGGGATAGGAAGTGGCACGAGCTTGCCCTCCGGGAGTCTTCTGGGGGTGTTGGTAACGGCACAGACTGAGCATCCTCTGACGTACCTGGAGACGTCCTGAGAGATGGACGGCCACCAGTACCGGTTACTGAGGAGCGAGAGGGTACGCCTGCTACCTGGATGTCCAGAGCCCGGAGTGGTATGAACGGAGTCCAGAAGGGCGGCACGAAGGTGACGAGGTACGAAGACGCGCCCCTCTGGACCTCCCGGCGGAGCAGGATGACGACCGTTCTCTTGGGAAATCTGCTCGTCGATGTCCCAGATGATCGGGTTGACGAACATGGCTGGAGGGAGAATAGGTTCAGGCGAAGAATCAACAAACGGGAAACTCGGATCTTCCCTCAGAAGACAGAGAGGCAAAGGAAGGGATTTTCTGGTTCTTCTTAACCGAAGCTAGACGAGATTGGAAACAGTCTTCACCCCAACGAAGGACTTCCCCGGACCTCCAGTCGATGGTGGGTTGGTGTTGGACCATCCAAGGACGTCCCAGGATGAGCTCAGCAGTGGACTCCTCCAGCACCATAAAGGAGATCTGCTCCGTGTGTAAGCAGCCTATGCAGAGCATCAGTGTGGGGGTGAAATGACGAATTCGACCTCAGCCCAGCGGCTTACCCTGGATGGTTTGAACTCGGAGATCTTGATGACTTCGGTGCTTTCGGACGTTCAGTTTTTGTAGGAGTTGTGTGGAAATGAAGTTCCCCACTGAACCAGAGTCGAGGAGGGCTTGTGCTGAGACACATACACGAGAGGTTAACAAATGGACAGTAGTTCGGTTCAAGGTTGTGATCTTAGGAGGAATTTGAATGGTGCTTACCGCCGGGCGTTGAGGTCGAACAGGGCAGGCGTTGATGAGATGCTTATCACCCCCACAGTACAGGCAGAGGTGGTGTTGAATGCGACGCTGCCGCTCCGTGGAAGAGAGATGAGTGGAGTCAGCCTGCATAGGCTCAGGTGCTGGAGCGACAGATGGAGCCGAGGGCGGAGGACATACAGCGGTAGCAGGGTTATCGCAGGCAGACAAACGTTAGGATACTCTAATGGTTTTCTGAATGAGGCTTTCAATTCCCAGTGAATCTTCATATACCACTACCAGCTGACGGATGTTGGGGTTGAGACCAAGCCGAAAAGCAGTAATCAGAGCGGTTTCATTCCAGCCACTCGAAGCCACCAGCGTGCAGAATTGAAGTGCATATGTACTCACAGAAGATTTTCCTTGAAGATTGAAGAGTTGATCGTGAACGGTGAGATCGGAAACTGTCTGGCCAAACACTTCCTTGAAATGTTGAATAAAACTTGACAGGGATTTTACCACAGGAGAGTCTGAATTCCAAAGGGATTGTGCACATTGGAGCGCTCGACCAGACAGCAGGGAGATAACGAAGGCCACTCGGGCTGAATCATTAGAAAATTGATGTGCTTGCATCTGAAAATAGAGCGATACCTGAAGCAGAAAACCGCTGCAGTCCTCCGCCTCTCCGGTG
Source organism: Gila robusta (assembly GCA_030770095.1). Lineage (NCBI taxonomy): Eukaryota > Metazoa > Chordata > Actinopteri > Cypriniformes > Leuciscidae > Gila > Gila robusta. The sequence goes on along the minus strand of JAVALU010001672.1, from coordinate 64,501 downwards.
AATGTCGCTGGTCGGGCCATGGGACTCGCAGAGGCAGCTGACAAAGCAGCGGGTGTTTGCGGAAGTAAATGCTGACGTGCAGAGTGAAGGATATCTTCGGGAACGGTGGGTGGATTAATAGGTGGAGAAGGAAGTGGAGATTGGCGAACAGCCTGAACGAGTTCCGCGAATGAATCGCGTGGTAGAATCCCCACAGGCTCCGCTGGATTCTGCATGTTTGGTCTGGTCTTCTGTCACAGATGGAACAGGAGTCAGACAGGTGGTAAGTGAATATAGTTTATTTACAGGTTTTGCAGAAGCAGACGGAGATATGGTGAGTATTCAAACAGATGATAGTCAGATGGGAACTTAGCTGATGGATAACAAGAGTCTCTGTTGCAGATGGAAGAACACATGGAAGGGTTGTAGACGGATAGCTGAAGATGGGATACGAAGGCAAGGGGTTGATGAGAGTCCAATGGAAGCCAGGTAAGTAGCAGGTGAGTAGCACAGGTGAGGCTGTGTGTCATGTAGAGACAAGACCAGACAATGAGTGTGTGAAGGGGAGTCGAATATAAAGGGAGGTGGAATGATGAGGTGCAGGTGATGGTGATCAGTATTCTGGTGATAATGAACGAGTGGGAGGAGTGAGTGAATCTGGTGGAATCCTGACAGGAGTCACCAGCCCCTACCTCCAAAATAGGATCAATCATTTGTGCTTCGGTCAACATTTATTTTTTGCTGCTTCGGTTTCTTAAATATTAAAATAATATTTATTGGTCATTCTGAGGTCACTCAGCCCCTCACATGCTCCAAATCCACGCAAAATAGTCTCGTTTGTTTGTGCTTCTTTGGGCTGTTTTGCTGCTTCGGTTTTTAAAATATTAGACACTGTATTATAGACGATGATGTCACCAGCCCCGGACCTGCTCCACAATTCACCCAAAAAAGGCTAGTCTTCGAATTTGACCCGTCAGATTCCGTGACCTTATATATTTGTTAATATCTGATCAATATGCTTTATAAAATAGAAAGGAGAGATGGTTGAACATCAAATGAGTCACTTTATTGAACATTACATTCAGATATGGTGAAATAAAGAGCGGTCACATTTTTCGGTATGAATTTGACCCGTCAGATTCCGTGACCCTATACTGTAGCTATATATTTATCAATATCTAATCAATATGCTTAATAAAATATAAATGGGAGATGGTCATACATCACATGAGTCACTTTATTGAACATTACAGTCAGTTATGAAGAAATAAAGAGCGGTCACATTTTTCGGTAGCTATGAATTTGACCCGTCATATTCTGTGATCTCAGAGTATAGGCCTATGCATTTGTAAGGAAAAACTGTAGGATCTCCAACATTATTATTGTGTAATTATAGTTAATAGTAATAAGAATAAAGATAAGCATATGTATATCAGACAATGAGAATATTTAATACAAAACGAAACCATCATTAACACAGTCCAGCATCAGACAACAACAGCGCAGCATAATGTTCACACCAAATGGGTGTCGACACCTGAGAAGGCCAACTATTATACCTTCACAGACGTTCCAACAACGCACTGGTTCTATCACCTGCAGACGCGTAATAATCTTCGGAAACACTACAATTTCTCTGTTCATGCTCCCCTTCATCTGCCAGTGAATGTTACGCTCGTATCAGCTCTGCCGCCGCCATGTTTCCTTCCAACACCTCAAAACACGTAACATATATATAGCCTATGTTTAGTTTACCTGTTGCCGAGCCCCGTCTTGATGCAGTGATGACGGGGCGGGAGGGGGCGGGGACGTGATCGGCTCGGAATGCATTTTCAATTTGCACATCAAATTTTGCTACATTCATTGCAAGACATAATGAAAATGAAATCGCAAGTGTCTTAACTGTGAGTGTAAATGCAATTAAGAAAAATAACATTGAAATGATCATTTTGCTACAGTTCTTGCTTGAACGTTAAAATTAGGGTGACCACCCGTCCCGCTTTGCGTTGTACCGCACAGCATTTTCACCCCTTGTCCCGCACGTTGCATATTGAGAAAATGTCCCGCATTTTCATCAGCCTGTTGGTTTTTAATTATCATATTAAGAAAACGTGCATGCATTCTTTTGCCTTTTTAAAAAAACATTTTATTTATTCTTTTTGCGGCGTAGTTTTTCACCTATATTTGTCAGAAGTACAAATACAACAGCCGTTTTTAAAATCCTATCCAATGGTTGAAAGCAAAGGAGTAAACACGGTCACTAGTGGGTTGTGACGGCCGTCAATCAAAATGTGGAGCGGTGATTCGTTCCATGTGTTCCCTGTCAGAAAACAAATGGATAATTCGGTAAATTAAATTTAAAATTTAACAGACTTCATCAACTTGCCTGCTGTGGTTGTTTTAATTCACATTCTTTCTAAAAAATATGAACGTTTTTGGTTTAATATATTCTTAATATATAAGACTGTCAATTATCTAAATTCATGTTGGTTTATATTTTATTTGTTCATTATTTATTTTGTTGGATTTTAGTTGGACTTGATCAGAACTGTTTCAAAAAAAAGAAACTGTTTCAGCCCTTTGGGCTCAGTGATGTTGAATTTAAATGTCATGTAAAATAAAGACATGTTATGTTACATTGTGATGTAATGGTGTTTTCTGGAAGGGACTAAAGAACAAAGAATTCTTATCAGCTGAAAGGCAGAATACAAATGTTTTTATTAAGTTAGATAAACATTATATAACAGTTTCAGGTTATGTTTTAGTGTTGGTACATGTCCCACATTGTCCCACACAAACTTATAATCGTCCCACATTTGGTTTGTTTGATGGTGGTCACCCTATAGTTAAAATATCTAATCATTTCTGTAATACATTTTAATTTTAATTTTGCAACTTAAAGCGTTAAAATATGTATTCAATTTACATATTAAAACTAGTGTATGAAATGGCAAATGTAAATGATATAATTGATTTTTCATTTTCATTTTGCACCAACGTTGCACAAATATAATGGAAAATGTAAATTCAAATACAGAAATGCATTGCCATTTTACATATTGCATTGTCATTTTGCATATTACATTTCAAATTGAATATTGCTACTCATATGCTTCCATAACTGTTGGCTGAACCTCCTCTCCACGCAGTTGCGCATGTCTGGGAAATATTAACGTATGTACGTGACGTATGTGTTACCACGCATGCGCAAAGTATGACGTATCGTCATATAAGATACGCATATGCGCACGCGCAGTTCGTTTCAATCACTTCCGGCGATAGATTCGATGGCAGTAAGTCAATAAGCATTATTTATGCTGTTTTAACAATTGTGCTTTTGTATTAACGGCTTTTAATTGTAAGAGATGCCATAGAGCATCAATGTTTTACATTTAAAAACAAAAAGTAGTGTGTGTGTGTGTGTGTTGATGTACAGATATGCATGTGATTATCTGTAGGTGTACATCTTTCTTTTACACAATTATCATCTTTGTTTTGAAATAAAGGTTATCACTGTTATGAGTTTGTTTTTTTGAGTTGGCATGCATGAGATACAGAGATTGACAATGTGCTGTATGTAGTTGGTTTAACTACTTTATTTGAATAAATGTTTTACAATGCACAAAAATAAACAATTAACTATTACAGAGGAATGATTAAAATAAGAAATATAAGGTGCCATTAATGTTTACAGTAATTTATACAGTGAAGTGCAACAGAATGTGAAAATAAACTTTAAATAAAATACTACACATACACAATATATACTTTGAAGTTTACCTTAAATCAGGCATAGTTAAAACTATGGATGTGCCCTGTACTCCTTTTTGCTGCTTTCATTATTACTTTAGTTTTTTTAATACATTAACATTCTTTAAAAATATTGTCAAATTTGCGCATGCGTTTTAAATACTCGTGACGTCACCGCGTAACGCGCATGCGCTGTCACCGCGTAACGCACATGCGCTGTCACCATAATATGGCGCATGCGTGGTAACACATACGTGACAATGTATAAAATGTAATAGTATAGAGACCATTCAACATGTGCTGTTTGAGTGTAGAGGTTATGTGGAGGCAAGGAGGAAACTAGCAGCAGCTGTAAAGAAAGCTAAGCTTAGGTTCACTGTTGAGAATCTCCTTGGGTATAAAGCATGGGGAATATCAAACACCTCATTAAATATCTGAAAAATACGGGGTTAATGGAATGAATATAGGTTTTTTTTATTTTTATTTTTTTAGTAGGGTTTTATGTTAATTTGCACAAAATCTGTTCCACACTCCAGTCCGGTAGGTGGCGGTAATGCTCCTAAATGCTGGTTGCCAACCGCCAATCAAATCAAAGAAGAAGAAGAAGAACACATACGTGATGTACATATGTGACGTCACCGACCGCGCTACAGTCTGCAGCGAGGAGTACTTGTGAAAATATTTAGAAACAGAAAATCTACACGGGTTAACACAGGTAAATGCGATGGCACCCGCTGACATCCAGAAACAAACAGACGCTGTCATACACTGCCTCTTACGAGTACGAGATCTTGATATGGTGGAGCATGATGGTCCTGAAGATGGTAAGTGTTCGTTCTCACTCTAAATATTATTCGAGTCATTCTATAAAAATGGTAGGCTACAGCTATTTCCCTTATGAACGTGCAAACAATGGCTTGCTAACCCAATAGCTGACATCTTGTATGTTCGAAACACATCGATACAAAACCAGAGTCATCTGGTTGTGTTAACCGCTAACGATATTAAAACTACGGTTTATTAAACTGTATTAAAACTGAAATGCGGAGCAAGCTGGCTGGGTGAGGAGACTGCTGTGAATTTGGTTTGATATTAGACATTTGGTTGACATTCACTGAGCAAATTAAGGGACTGTCTTTAGTGCATGACATTAAAAAAAAAAAATCTTTCAAAGATTCAAAAATATGGGTAGAATAAAAAAATACATGTTATAGTTTGAATTAAGTGGGGTAGCAGGGGGAAAAGGGGTAATTTAATGGTTTGAAGGGGTTATTCACTTGATACAGTATATAACGTTAGTTATTACATATCATTTTCTATTAAAGGGTTAGGTCACCCAAAAATGCAGTTTACTAGAGGTCATTCAGTGTAACAGGATCAAGAAGCCATTCTGAAATCATATAAAAAACAGATAGTCATTAGACAGTCTGTGACATCAAATGGCACCCTGAAGACCATGTGGTGCTGCAGAAAAGTGTGTGTATTGCTCTTAAAATATTTGATAATTCCACCTTTCATGGTGTGGTAGCCTAAGTTACAAAAACGCAGGTCATACAGTGAAATGCCAAAAAACACTTAGGCCTATATTGTTAGATTTTTTAAAAAAAATGTTGTGAATAATTGTGATTAACTTAACTGTTCAAGCTCACTTTTTGACACAAGTGGCCACTAGATGGCCTGTAATTTAAAGGAACACTCCACCGTTTTTTGAAATAGGGCTTATTCACTGTCTCCTCTACATTAAGATAGGTGGGCAAAAGCATTTTTGTCTCAGTGCATGCATTGTCTTAGTTTGGCAGCGCCAACGCTAGCTTAGCTTAGCATAATGAATGGAATTCTATGTTGTCAGGTAGCATGTCGTGAGTAAAAGTGATCCAAAAAAAAAGAAAGAAAAAAAACCTAATTACTTCTTGTGGCCTGCGTATTCACAACGAGTACAAATAGCAATTCAGATTAAGACTAGGCGATTTCCTAGGCAGATATTGACTTGGGACTTAGGGTGAATCACAGGCGAAGCACTGCTACTTGGGCGCAGAGATATCACGCAACACGTGAAATCCCCCAACATCCGTCAACATACCGGCATGAATAGTAGCTGGCTATTTTTCCTACAGTAGACATAGTGAATGGCGATGAACATGGCGGATTTTGTGAGATGAAGTGGGTGACTTCTCAGACAGTCAAGATCCAGAACCATACCTCTACGAACCAGAGTTTTCAGAAGAGGAGCTACATGCTTTGGATATTGAACGACAGGAGGAAGTTGCGATCGCTCAACAAACAGAGGACGTGAGGATGAGAGCCAACATGAACTGGTGGTGTGAGTGTATGTCCTTTGCTTGTTCTCACAACCTTTTGCTATGCAGGCAATTACCATGTTTGCCGTAACTGTAGCTGTAACTTCTCAAACTCAACACAATCCAAAAGCGAAGATACTCGGTGCAGGTCACGCCAGTATGTTGACGGATTTCAGGTGTTGCGTGATATCTCTGCGGCCAAGTAGCAGTGCTTCGTCTGTGCTTCCCCCCCAATATAGTCCCAAGTCCCAAAGGAAATTGCCTAGTCTTAATCTGAATTGCTATTTGTACTCATTGTGAATACGCAGGCCACAAGAAGTAATTAGGTTTTTTTCTTCTTTTTTTGATCACTTTTACTCACGACATGCTACCTGACAACATAGGATTCCATTCATTATGCTAAGCTAAGCTAGCGTCGGCGCTGCCAAACTAATACAATGCATGCACTGAGACAAAAATGCTTTTGCCCATCTATCTTAATGTAGGGGAGACGGTGAATAAGCCCTATTTCAAAAAACGGTGGAGTGTTCCTTTAAGCTGAAGTAGAAGTTTTGTCATTCAGAGTAATGTTTTTGTCATTCAGTGTAATGCAAATTCTCTTTTACACTAAAGCGTCATCCATTATACTGAATGACAGTATCACTGTATAAATAACAATTTTAGCATCTTATTTATATTACAGATAAATGAGGAATGTTTAGCACTGTATAAATAACAATTTTTCTGTATAAATAACACTGTATAAATAACAATTTTAGCATCTTATTTATATTACAGATAAATGAGGAATGTTTAGCACTGACAAATGTGTTATTAATATTTTATTGTTTGTTTTTATTTTGTTTTTGTCAAATTATTGTTTAATTAGTGTTATTGATTCATTTTAAATGCCCACGGACAGAGAGAGTTTAAAGGCACTATAAAATGCCAGAAAGCTAATAAAGTAAATGCAGACCCAGTAGCTAGGGTGGCACCCTTAAAGCCTATTCACACCAAGAACAATAACTATAAAGATAACTGTAATGGTAACTATATTGACCTACTATACACGCCAATGAACGACAGTTTTGTCGTCTGCCTCTTTAAATGCTGGAGCTCTTTAAAGCAGAATGGATTCTGATTGGCTGTCAATGTTTTTTATCGATCATTATCTGGAAAACCTTTAAATCTGTGAACCTTGAAATTTATTTAGTTTTTCTTCCCATTTTAGTCAATCCAATAATGTAAAACAAATGCCCTTTAAGCTGACTACAATCATTATACACATATGGAGGACCAAACCTGCATAAATTAAAAATGAATAAATGAATAAATAAACAAATAAATATGTGAATAAATGTAAAAATAAATAAATAAATGACTATTTATACTTTTATTTCCTTATTTATGTATAATTATATTTTTTTTCCACATTTATTTATTTTTTCATTCATTTATGCATTTATTTATTTTCAATTTTATTTATTTTCACATTTATTTATGTATATATGTATTTATGTCTACACTTATTTATTTATACATTTATTTATTTATGCATTTATTTATTTATACATTTATTGCTCTGTATGCTAATGAGGGGGGCGTGTTTTACCTAACGCCCGTTTCACACATACTCCGTTTGCAGTGCGTTTGCGGTGCGTATTTTTTTCCGTACCCATGTTAACAGGTTAGAGCTTTCACACTGCACGCAGATGCGGTCCGGCGATCCGTTCCAGTTGCGGTGCGTATACAGCAGTGCAGAGATCGTTTACGCACCGAGTCTATTTTTGCTGTGCTGCAAACGCTGAATTAAAGTGACAGCGCACGGTTCGTGGTCAAAATGAACACAGACTTACCTGAATATGTAGTAATTTCACCATAAATGCATTTAATTCAATAAAATGTAGTAATCTCACCATAAATGTATTTAATTAAATAAAATGTAACCATAAATGCATTTAATTAAATACTACTTTTTTCACAGTCATCTTTTTACTTTAACACCGGGGTAAAGCAAAGAAAGCTACAATTTACTTCAACAAGGCCACATAATGAACGACACTCGTCTCATTCGTTGAGGTGGAAAAACAAGTTATTTGTGACATGCAAGATTTATTGTATACAGATTTAAATTAAGCAAAAGAAAAGGTATGAGTCTGCTGTTTTTGTCAATTTTAAGTTTTAATTTAAAATGTTTGCGATTTTAATATAAGTATGGTTAAATATGTTACCACTTGCTTGAGCAACTTAATATATAATCTAGGCCTATATAAAAGTAATGCATTGAATAATACGTTGTTTAAATTGTGTTTTAAACGTGAATAGGCCTACAAAGAGAATTGCACTGGTGGCAAAAACTTTTGCTGCTGATAACTTGATTTGATTGATGATTTTTTGAAATACAAATAGTGAGTAAATGTGTTTGTGGTACAGCCGCGGATCAGTTGCGCACTGCAAACGCACGCAGCATATGTGAAAGCACTATAGCGCGTGCTGCTCCTGTACCGCATACGCACCGCAACACGCACCGCATACGCACTGCACACGGAGTATGTGTGAAACGGGCGTAAGACATAGCAATCGATCTCAGAGTGGCAGTGCTGAAGCATTGAGGCCACAGTGACACCTTGTGGTGTGACCAAACAATACGCAAGAGGTTTGTGGACGTGACTTTACAGGTCACGCAGGAAATAAATGACTTGGAGATGGGAAATATGGCCAAAATCTTATAACACGGTTTGTTATTTAATATGCCCTAACTGTATGTAGCTATATAGGTTTACCATACATAGGCCTACTCTTTATTCCGGACATGGCCGTAAAACATCAGCAGGTCGGGATTTCTAAAATGTCTGGGCACACATGAACAGAATCCGCAGATAACAGACACTTTGACACGGAAGCGCGTCAAATTATCCACTATTAACCACATTTTATGACATGCATTGTAGATCTGTACACAGAAGCTAACTGCATTTTTAATGTAGCCTATCTTCCAAAAACAATGTTGACAGCAACAAATTTTTCCATAAAGAGGTGATATTTCCGCTATAAATTGATTTCCTGGGGCATTTTTTTAAAACCTTATTATAGGCTATATGCATCATCATGTAGCCTATAAGTTCTTAAGTTTAACTGATAAATTCAGTTAATAAGGCACTACTATATGGCTGTCACCAGTAAAATCAGTTTCAACAAAATCCATCTTCGCACTGCAGATGTGGGACGTGCAGACACTGACTCTGAATGGCATTAGATATTATTTACACAGACTGTTAATGCAGAGGAGCCATGGATGCATTTACACTGCAATTACAATTGCGTAAATAATGTTATGAGATTCATTTTTTTAATAATATTTTGAATATTGAAATATTAAATGATAGAATTGATGAAATTATACTTTTAAGTATGAAACTAAAACAGCCAGTAGGTGGTGCCAAGCCACCGTCTTAAAGAGTTAGTTCAATCATTAATTTAGACGATTCGTTCAAATAGGCTACTCATTCGTTCAGTAAGAAAACACCACGTGTTGCTTAGAGGGCAGCGGTTCTGTGGAGTTTGGAACTTTTTTTCTTTTCTGAAGAAACAGCAAAAAAGAAAGTATTTTTCAACACTCTTCCCATGTGCTAGTATATCATGTTATGTTATATAATAAAATTATAATAAAATTATCACATACATAGGCTTTTTTTACACCATTTAACTGGGGCATTTATTTATTAATTTTGTTGTTTGCGAGGTGGCAGAAGAAAGTTTTTTTTTTTGAGAAATAAACCAATTTACATACAAAATAGGCATTGAACAAACAATAGGCTATTAACAAAATTGTAAATTTTTACAATTCTCAAAAGGGAGACGTAGTTGCAAATTACAATAAATAACAGCAATGAAGTCTCAAATCATATTTACAACCATGAAAGGCAAGGAAGAGAAAATAAATAAATGAATTAAAAATATTATAATTCTAATGTTGTAATAATATAATGTTGTTCTTTCAATTATTTCAATTATAATATTTTTAATTCATTTATTTATTTTCTCTTTATTTACCTTATTTACCTCTTTATGGAAAAGTTTGTTGCTGTCAACATTGTTTTTGGAAGATAGGCTACATTAAAAATGCAGTTAGCTTCTGTGTACGGATCTACAATGCATGTCATAAAATGGGGTTAATAGTGGATAATTTGACGCGCTTCCGTGTCAAAGTGTCTGTTATCTGCGGATTCTGTTCATGTGTGCCCAGACATTTTAGAAATCCCGACCTGCTGATGTTTTACGGCCATGTCCGGAATAAAGAGTAGGCCTATGTATGGTAAACCTATATAGCTACATACAGTTAGGGCATATTAAATGACATAAACCGTGTTATAAGATTTTGGCCATATTTCCCATCTCTAAGTCATTTATTTCCTGCGTGACCTGTAAAGTCACGTCCACAAACCTCTTGCGTATTGTTTGGTCACACCACAAGGTGTCACTGTGGCCTCAATGCTTCAGCACTGCCACTCTGAGATCGATTGCTATGTCTTAGGTAGGGCTGAAACAACTAATCGATTTAATCGATTAAAATCGATTATTAAAATAGTTGTCAACTAATTTAGTCATCGATTAGTTGCTAAATAACTTTTATTTGCCGTAAGCGGCTCATTTCGTAAATATTTTAAATCTGCGGTGACCAAAGTGTGGCAGTAATGAGCCACCGGAGGTTTTACTCAGCCAGTACAGCAGGAGAAGTAGCGAATAGCCAATAGCTGGCCTCGTTTTATGTCACGTGCTTCCCGCATGCGATATTTTTTTTCACAGGATGGTAGGGGAAGACTCATGAATATTCATTAGGGTTCTCATCCCTGATTGGTCTGATGACCTACCCCTAACCCCGCCCCTAAACCTACCCGTCACTGGGGGTCTGATGACTTACCCCTAACCCCGCCCCTAAACCTACCCGTCACTGGGGTTAAGACCAATCAGGGATGAGTTCCCTAATGAATATTCATGAGTCTTCCCCTACCATCCTGTGAAAAAAAATATTGCTTCCCGCATAGCGGCTCTGCGTCTCTGCAGCATTCAGCGAGATGGCGGAGGCAGGTGGCAGTGGAGTAAGCTCGAGAAAGAGAAAGAAAAAAGCGGAAGATAAAACTAATCGAACGAATTAACCAACAAATAAATAAATAAATGAATAAATAGATGTTCAGCTTCTCATCTGCGGTGATGCGTGTTGCAGTAGCGCCGTCATATCTGGCTATAACATTACATATAGCCTATAACACGCTCTCACATGTTTATTTTTTAGCATTTTTGGGAGGAGTAAAATTTACATGTGGTTTCAACAACCAGATGCATTTACACTTGTCCAGTTTGGTCTGGAATGAGTCTCAGATCTCCTCCTGATGCGGTTTGAGCGATCAGATTCAAATCCATCTCGAATGCGTTTCGGAGGGCATTTACACCTGGTCTTTTCACGATCAGATAGCTATCCGATCTGAGAAAACAATGCTACTGTGTAAACAGCTTTGTTTACTAACTTCGGGACAGTCACACTAGATCTATTGTGTCTCGAGCATCAGGTTGCGCAATCAGTTTGCTCGCAACATAAGTTATGGATTAAAATAGTGCTACCAAAGAAATTAAAACGGTGTTTACAAAGTGAAGCACTAAATATAAAGGCAGTTAATAACAGCAGCAGTAAAAGATTGTTTTTTAGTCACTGTAGTCTGTGGTTTTCATCGAATGCTTGTGCACTAATGCATCATTTTTCCTGTCCTTTTAATCAAGCCTGTTAGCTTGCTGCGTACCTCCATTCCATTCTCTTTTTATTGCATTTGTCTACTATTAAGTTTTAATTGTTTTTCAAACGCAATCTACTGCGGCTCTACTACGTTCACATGCTTGTTTTCAGTCTTTCTATATTTAATTTATCAATATATTAAGGTTTAAAATGTAAAAAATAAAGATTATATTAGTAAAACTCAATGTGTGGCTTTTGCACTTTTTAAAGTACACTTTTACACATAAATACCCTGATTTAGGGTTTTATTTAGTTATAATAAACAAACAATCAAATTAAATTTTCTAAACTTTAATTCGATTAATCGAAAAATAATCGTCCGATTAATCGATTATCAAAATAATCGTTAGTTGCAGCCCTAGTCTTAGTTAAAACACGCCCCCTCATTAGCATACAGAGCAATAAATGTATAAATAAATAAATGCATAAATAAATAAATGTGAAAATAATTTTTTTTTTAATTTTTTTTTTTTTACCTTTATTTAACTAGGAAAGTCACATTGAGGTTAAAACCTCTTTTACAAGTGAGACCTAGTCAATATAAATGTATAAATAAATAAATGTAGACATAAATCCATATATACATAAATAAATGTGAAAATAAATAAAATTGAAAATAAATAAATGCATAAATAAATAAATGAAAAAATAAATGTGGAAAAAAATATAATTATACATAAGGAAATAAAAGTATAAATAGTCATTTATTTATTTATTTTTACATCTATTCGCATATTTATTTGTTTATTTATTCATTTATTTATTAATTTATTTATTTTTAATTTCTGCAGGTTTGTTCCTCCATATACACAGTCATCTGTAATAAAGCAAGGCAGGCAATTTTATTTTTGATATAAAAAATAGGAACAAAGAAGCAAATTACAAAGATAAAAAATCTGAAATTGAATACTCAAATGTAAAAATAAAACACTGTATATTCTTTACTGTATGAATTAAATATAATTTGATTCATATTAAAGATAAAAAAGGGATTCAGTTAAAAGCAGTGAGCGTTTTGTTTTAAATTAACATTAAAGAAACGGATGGCAACAGTCTATGAGGCTGCTGTCCTTTTAAGAATGAATGTACGGATATAGTTACACATCTGATTTTCTCCCATTTTTTGTTTGCGTAGGACATGACAAACTCTGTTTACATCAGTGGTGTAGTCTACGTGATACGCAGGTATACGCCGTATACCCACTAGAAAATGTCAAGGATTTCCGTATGCCCACTAGGAAATGTCAAAGATCTCCGTATACCCACTTTAAAAAGCGTGAGGATTCGTAACAACATCGTTTTGTGAAAGAACGTTCATTCATAAATTCACCCCGCCGTGACGTCTGTGTTTGCGCAGCGACACGGATCGAATCGCGGAATCCAGCAACAAATGTAACTTAGCCTACTGTAAAGCGGAACGTCACCCAATTTGGCCATTTTTGAATGAATAAATCAAAAGTAATGATACAATGAATCAAATCTCGATATGTACTAAGTGTCTATGAATATTAAAGCTCAAAAAGAAATAAACTCTGAATGTTCTGCGTGTTTCTGTGAATGAGCGCTCAATGTGTGCTCTACTACACAATGACGCGCGGGTGACACTTGTGGTGTTTTCAGCGGCTATGAGGAGGACATGCACACATTTGAACTTCATTGCAGAGCTTATATGAGAGTCACTTCACAAGAATTTTACCATTTCATTTGATAAAACTATCGTCATTCATTCGTATCATATACACACTCACAAACTTTAAAGTCTTCATGACAACCTGTCAAAATCAAAGTTTTGTATAACTTGAAGAAAATATAACAGAAATATATTACTATTGCACAGTAGAGTATACTTCAAGTAGGCCTAATAATAATAATAATAATAATAGTTTATTAAAACACACAGAAGCTCAAATGTCATATAAATGCTGGTATATCACAGTATACCCACTACAAAAAACTAGACTACACCACTGGTTTACATCTAATACTCCACAGTCCAGACGATGTGCATTTTGACGTAATTGTGTGTAGTTGTAAAAGAGAACTGAATTCGAGATCTCATGCATGTGAGAGGCGGCATCTGTGCACGCATTCCGGCAGTGTGTCCATCAGCGTGAGCACCGCATTGAGTCTTCTTTCGAGGCTTATTGTGATAAAGGCCATAACTTCAAGTAGCCTAACTTTAAGTTGTACTGCGCAGTTAAGAAAGTATAACACTTTAGAAAATCGATTTTTGAAATTTGTGAATCGATCCAAAGGAAGATATAGATCTAGATATAGAAGATATAATCCCTGAATCGATTTTTTTTCCGCACCCCTAGTCATTATCATTACAGTTATCATACTTGGTACGAACGGGCCTTTAGCAAGGAAAAGGAAAAAAAAGGTATTCAGGATTGCGATTTGTCAGAATAATAGCTTACTAATATTTCTGAACAGAAAGTTCACCCTCACTACAGTATGTCACAAGTTCAAAAGAGACCATTGAAGGGAATCTCCAAAATACTCATCCTTATAACTTCATAAATATAGCTGCAAGAAGTAATTTTTGTGACAAGCTAAGCAAGCAAGCATGGCAGGGAGCATCAGAACAGTAGAATAAAAAGCTTAATATTTTTCAACATCTGCTTCTGCCATCATTTACTCGAGAATATAACTAACTAGTTTAATAAGACAGACTAATATTAAAAACATTGTAATTATGGGAACAATGGCAATATCATCTCCCTTTTTGTCAATGTCATTCAGAGTAACAAACCATAGTCATTCAGCGTAACGGATATTTCTATGCAAAAATGAAACCATATACTTATTCTGACCTGTAATTATTAAAATATAAAAAAGAATATGTGATCATACAAAATTTTATTATATTTTAAATGATATTCACTTCCTTACAAAAACTTCTTGCTGACAAATGGGTAAAACCTAGTGGTTTGAAGGATATTAGCAAAGTATAAAGATTAAAAAAATTACAATTAATTAGTATTTGGCACTGCGCTCTGATCTTTAAATATAGTCTTTATATAGAGAATATGTCACCAAATGATTCTTGTTTTAAATATGCCTAATAAGATTTTCTGATACATAAATATTGTTTAATTGGCTTCTGTAAATCGTGGTAAAAAAAATTATGAAAGTCATTATTTTTTGCTCAGAAAAATATAAATTAAACAGGACACATTCTAATGTACAGGGAAATAAACAAAATTTAAAGGTGTATTACACATTTATTTCTTTGATGCTTGAAACCCCTTTTCATCTTTGACCCGTCTGAGTCTGTATGCTGGCTCGTTGGCTTATCCTTTTCATCAGCATCCTCACCCTCCACACTTTATTTTTTAATGTAATCGCTGACATCTTAATTTTTAGATGAATTAATTCCTAATGGGGGGGGGGGGGTGGTGGTATCTGCCTATAAGCAGCTCGCCTTGCCATAGGTTTCAGATTTATTCTCCTTCAGCGACAAGATTCCTCTCTCGCCTATTCTCCAAAAAAAAGCTTTCTCGCCGCTGGAAGAGCCCCAGCAGCAGAACGAGCTGAATCTTGCTCTGCAATCAAGCAGACTACAGCGGCAAGCAGCCCAACTGATCGGTGCGCTCCCCAGCCAGCTGACTCGGTGCTGCAACAGCTGTTTCACTGTTCCTCTGCGGCTATCCGGCGATTACTATGGGCTTACTATTTTCTGTTCTCTCCGCTGACTCGGCGGCTGAGAATGACACTTCACCCCTGCAACTATTAGGTGAGTATAACAGAGCTTATTTCTCTAAAAGAGCATCTTTTTGCCGGCGTTTGTTTCAAAATGCTGCACCTCTGAGCGCGTCGCTTGCCGGGCCCGCCCCTGCAAGCCGCATTCATTGAAGACGGACGCCCTCACAAAGAGAGCACGGGTCTCGCCTCGCTGCGTTCACAGCTCCTCCCCTCGTTCTCCGCCATTCTCTTTCTCTCAAGCATGAGACGAAGAAACGATGGATCCGTAGAGCTGAGTGAACAGGACTTAGTAAGCTCACACCGGTCTATCCCGCGTGTCTCACTCTCCCTGCACCAAGGGGATTCCCTATCAGATGAGACAGATGAGCATATTCTTGTCGCTTGCTGGGCACGCGTTCATTGAAGACTGATGCTCTCAATGCGAGAGTGCGTGTCTCGCATCGCTGCGTTCACAGACCGCTTTCTCTAAAGAAAGCGGCGACTCCCCTCATTCTCCAACGTTCTCTCTCTCTCAATCATGAGACGAAGAAACAATGGAGCCGCAGGGCTGAATGAACGGGACTAAGTGAGCTCATGCCAGGCTATTTCCTGCACGTCTCCTATATCCTGCGTGTCTCACTGCCTCCACTGCTAGAGCAAGCACAGCGCTGACAGCTCTGCCATGGAAAATTATGTCTCTCCCTGTGGCTATCAGGTGAGACTCATTGAGTATATCCCTTTATAAAGAGGATCTTTCACTGGCGGTTGTTTTACAACTCCATGCCAATGAGCGAGTCACTTGTCAGTCTCGCCTCACTGCGCTCGCGTTCCGCAGCTCAGCAACAAACCGGGTGCCGAAGTAGAGGCGCATGCCACGCCTCCGCTCGGTCAAGCTCTACCCATTTAATGTTCTCCCGCCTCAGTGCGAGACGCAGCCTGTAATACTTAAAGGAACACGCCGACTTTTTTGGACTTTAGCTTATTCACCGTATCCCCCAGAGTTAGATAAGTCCATACATACCTTTTTCATCTCCGTGCGTGCTGTAACTCTGTTTGACGCACCCACCGCTAGCCTAGCTTAGCACAAAGACTGGATGTAAATGGCTACAGCTAGCATACTAATCCCAATAAGTGACAAAATAACACAAACATTTTCCTATTTACATGTTGTGATTTGTATAGTCACAGAGTGTACAAATAACAAGGTCATATGAGACACAGACATCTTTTAACCGTATAAATACTGGGAACTATATTCTCAGAAGGCGAAGCACTGCTACTTGGGCGGAGTGATAACCGCAGCACCTGAGACGCACCGTTGTTTCTTCCGTCAACAAAACCAACGTGACTAAGTTTACCTCTAGCTCCGCTCATTTGTTACTGGGGCGATGGAGCGCGTTCGTGACAACACAATACTGACATTACAGGGGATACATGGAGCCCGGGAACAACTGCAATAGTAGTTACCACCCTATTCATATAATAGTGTCACTAACGTTACATTAGATCTAGCTAATGGCACTGTTACAGTAGGCTAGTAATCTAAAAACATAACGGAACACTTACCGCAGCCACAGGTGATCCACTTTGTCCCGTCTGTGCTATCGATGGGATAGCCTTCAGCACACGTTTCATGGTCCGTGTGGCAAATTCCATTTTCTCAAAATAGTCGTCCTCAGTGAAATGTACCGAGCAAACACGATGGTCCTTGATGATCTCTTTAGGTGTGTTTGGATCGATATCCAGAGCAAGTAGTTAGCCATTGATTCATCAGGTCAGCGTTTTTGATTGGAATTCTATGAAACATCATGGTATTACCTGGTCTCCCTTGTTTATTGTCGCAGCTCTTTACAATACAGCAAACACCCATGATTGTAAACTATGTTTTTACTATCTAGTAATTGTTGACTCTATGACTCCAACTCTGAGCGAACTCTCTGCTCCTCACCACGGTACGTCTCAGGTGCTGCGGTAATCACTCCGCCCAAGTAGCAGTGCTTCGCCTTCTGAGAATATAGTTCCCAATATTTATACGGTTAAAAGATGTCTGTGTCTCATATGACCTTGTTATTTGTGCACTCTGTGACTATACAAATCACAACATGTAAATAGGAAAATGTTTGCGTTATTTTGTCACTTATTGGGATTAGTATGCTAGCTGTAGCCATTTACATCCAGTCTTTGTGCTAAGCTAGGCTAGCGGTGGGTGCGTCAAACAGAGTTACAGCACGCACGGAGATGAAAAAGGTATGTATGGACTTATCTAACTCTGGGGGATACGGTGAATAAGCTAAAGTCCCAAAAAGTCGGCGTGTTCCTTTAACCCTCTGAGGTCGGCGCGATAGTCTCACTTTTTTTCTTATCAGTGCAAAAGAAACTCAAAATACTCTGTTGATTTTGATCTTACATATTAAGTGTTGTACATCATTAGATCCTGATAAGTGTCTATTTTTTTTGTGGATACAATAAAAACAAAGTGTTGTGCTTTTCGCCAAATAAAGAAAAACAAACATGATGCGCGTTCTGCCTTCTCTCTGTCAGTTAAGTCCATTCTGAAACGCGTCCGAAAATTAACTAATTCCGCGAATACTTGTCATACAGGCACGAGTGTTTTTCCATAATGAAGCTTGAACTCTCTTCTTTTAAATGAATTAATTTATATAAAAAACAAATATTCTCAGTTTATGTAATCTGTATGAAAAGAGAGAGATGTCAGTATTTTTCTTTCCAGCTCATTATACCTAATTACGCGTTAATGTGCCACGCCCACGGAGAGCGCGCGGTATTCAAACGCAAATGATCTAAGGCAAGCCATTCAAACATGCCAACGCCCACCAGCTGGATTATAAAACACATCATGTTTAGTAAGTATCTTGTACAGCTGTGTACACAGCGTATCCTTTCGCTGTGAGGAATAATACTATCTAATAACCCTGGAAAATGTACCAGAAGTGCTGGTAGTTTCATTTCGAGGAGCAACGGATCCAGCTGATGTAGTAAGTCATTTATTCTTAAGTGCTTTGTTCTAATCGCGATATTGAATGGTGTCTGACTGTAAACCGCAAAAAGACTGTTTAAATATGAATTGCGTGTCTGTGTGTAGGCTAAATGATGAATGAACGGCACAGGCGCGCGCGCTTTGTTTACTACAGTTATACAGCGCGTGTCTGTGCCGTTCATTCACTCTCGCACCTACATTAGTAAACGTTATGTTTACATGAACACATCCAAACTATATTGCTATAGCCTACTAAGATGAGTAAAAATAGACTGAAATATGTTGAAATAAAATGTCTGTATAAGCAACAAGCTGCAAATTCACATGTATATACTAATATATCATACACAATATGTTACAGACTAAATATGAATGTTTAGACAAGATTTTGTGATTAGTTTTGGATAGATTATAAAGTTTTGACTGTAAAAAAATCTACTGTCACATTAAATAGGTACGCTTTTAACCAATTTCTGCTCATAGTTAAATATACTATAGTATGATGTTTTGTCAAAAATAAAGTAGGTATATTGAATTATCAACTAAGATGTTATTATAGTGTTTGTTCCAATATTCAAACTAATGAATCCTTACCTTTTTTAATACGTATGATAAAATGTATACTTTTTACAAAGAAATACACTTGAAATATTGTTAAAATTGTAATTGTTGTTGTAATTGTAACCTATTTGTAATTGGTTACAATTTCTAATTGTAAAATATGTATATATAGATAATTTCTTTTGTCCTTGCATTCTTTGGGATCCTGTGACACACCTGTGTGAAAGGGCTAATTAATATGCAGCTCATTATGCGGCACATTATCCGGCCTTTGTCTTCTCAGGTGTGAACACGCCTCCACGCATATTGCCTTTACAAACAAAAGGTGTCTTATAAAATTTAAATCAATGTATTGTTTTGTGTAAATGATTAGGCAGGATGATTTTCAGATCATTTTGTAGCAAAAATTCTAGGCAACAACACTCATTAGTCAAAAGTCTTGTGGACACATATTTAGTATGTGTTTTGTGGCCTTATTTCAGACACTTTAAGTTTTAGTTTTTTCAATAACCATGCATAAGCAATATTCTCTCAAAAATACAAACATGTACATACATGTTGCTCACATATTACGGTAGCCCCGTTTGTGCTAAATAGAGTGAATTTACACCTTTGCCATTAACATGTTTATAAATAACTGAAAAAAGCACAAATGTCAGAGCATGTCAGAACACCTCAAGGACCCCAAAAACCCCTTAGACCTCAGAGGGTTAAGCTATTGCCACCCAACTTGGGCATGACAGGCCACCCCCGGAGTGTTGAGCTGGGTTTTGGGGACAATCAATTGAGGTTAGTCACCATGCACTTTCACGAGGGGCATGGATGCAGAACTCTTCCCCCTGAGACAGAAGGGGATGCGTATCCTGAATTATCTCAACGACTGGCTCATCCTGGCCCAGTCAGAGGCAGAGTCAATTTCTCACATGTCTGTGCTCCTCAGCCATTTGAAATGCCTAGGAATCAGAATCAACCTAGCCAAGAGTTCACTGTCTCACTGACTCTCACAGCCAGAGAATCACTTTCCTGGGGCGGTCCTCGACTCAGCCTAAATGCGGGCCTGACTATCCAGCAGCTCGCAATATCGTTCAGAGTAGGGGCCTTTCCCCTCTCAGAACCTTTCAGAGGATACTAGGCCTGATGGCCTCTGCAGTGTCAGTACTTCCACTGGGCTTGCTGAACAGGCGCCCCCTGCAGTTCTGGCTGAAGAACTGACCCCAGGTCCCAAGCATCGCCAAGCGTGCTTGGCGATCAGGTTGCCTTTGCAACAAGGTGAACCATGGCTGTATCAGAGCCCTGGCCCCTTGGAAGGACCCCAGCCATTACCGGATTTGGAGTAAACATGGGTTTGCTCCCGAGGAGGAAGGTGGTTACTGCTGACATCTACAACACGGGTTGGGGAGCTTTGTGTGAGGGCAGGCTGTCTTCTGGCTCCTGGTTGAGCATGGAAAAATGGCTGCATATCAACTGCCTGGAGATGATCGTGGTTTTTCTGGCCCTCAAAACATTCCTACCAGACCTGACAGGGCACCACGTCTTAGTCCGGTCGATAAATATGGCAGTGGTCCCCTACAAAAACCACCTAGGTGGACTCTGGTCGAGGCCTCGGTAAACACGCGAGTTTGATTTGAACATCATACTCTAGGATTCCCCTGCCGTCGGGACATATAAAACGATTAACGTAGCTAAATGGACTAATACAGTGATATACAAGACCAAACTCTTACCTTATTGGGGATGTAGGCTATACTATATAGGCTACAGGCATACAGATGGACTCAGAATATTAACGTAACGCGCAAAGTTTCCCAGTAAAATACTGGCATAGAGTTGGCTTGACATTGGACGTTCGATATTCTCAAATTTAGGGACCGTCTCTAAAGATACATACAACATTGGTATACATGTTTCTAATTTCAATTGCATTTGAAGACAATGACAAACACAAATTTGTAGTAAATATTTGCACTCATTCTTATTCACATTTGCAGTACAACATCAGTTAGTTTGCAACTTCTCATCTGTCACTGCGATTTCGAATCTTTGTGTCTGTCATTGTATTTCTGTGAATGACACTTTACAAATTTGTGACTACTTGTCTGCAACTTCAAATTCAGAATACAGGTTTATGGCTATTGTCTGCACGTGCAAATCTCAACATTCAACTTCAGCGCTTACACAGATACACACGGGAGCGTTTGAAAGCAGGCGTCTATCAGCAGAGTGCTCCGCTAACAAGCTAACTGCTTGTGCTTTTAAACACTCCTGCTCCCGTTTTTTACACAGACAAATCCGATGAGCGCGGGAGTACAATAGGCAATCAGAGGTGTTTACGATTCCGCTCAACAGCGCTCAAAGCTCAGTCACATTTTTAAAATTTCAGTACTGACTGGTACCGAAGTCTGTACTTTGTCAACTCTACTTCCTTGTCTGTTAATTGTCTATTTGTGAAACGTGTAATTGCAAAAGAATGTATTAAGCAGTGTTAATTTGTTAAATAAAATAAAAAAACGCCATTTTTAATCAGGCAAACTGATCATCGGTTTCATCTTATTATTCATAATAATTACCTGTAACCTCCAACCAGTCTAGGACATTATACACTAGTGGTCGACCAATATTGTTTTTTTGATGGCCGATGCCGATATCTTAGAGAGCAGGGTGGCCGATATAAAGCTTATATATATATATATATATATAATATATATATATATATATATATATATACTTTATATTAATTTTAATCAATATTTAATTAATTATAAATTAATTAGAAAATAAATCTTTAAAATAAACATGCTTATACTTTACAATGCTTTTACAGTATTTTTCACAAATAAATGAATTAATATGCGAATAAAAATGTAGTAAACTGTCACAGGGCACTCAGTAATCTGGTAATTTTGTGCGCACTGGTAATCATATTTTTTCAAATAAAGACAAGGTAACGCTAATTTTACATACAGCACACAGTGAAAACGATATGAATATGACACAGTGGGCAACTGGATATAGCACAGCATATTTTAAAAGTAAGGATTTAAAAAAAATAATTTTTTTTTGTTTTTCGATCGCGTCTCCTGTGAAGCTGATCTTCTGTTCGCATTCACACACTTTGCACGGACCGACCGTCACTCGCAGTAACGTTTATGCAGGCTACAAATGCACACTTCACAAGATATCACAGCTGGATTCGATTAAATCTGCAAGGTTTTTGAAATTAAATGTTTATTAGATTCAGATATTATTGTTTAAATGATGTAGATTTGCATTTGCTGAATGTTGACGGTAAATGAGAAAGTAATTTAGCCTGATTGTTTGCCTTTTCTGTTAAAAGCAAACACTTTACTTTTTCACATACCATTTACTTTCCTTGTTTAGACTTCTGTCTAACAAAGCATTAGATATGACTGACAGAGATCGTTAACTAATGAAGACAGAGAATGTGAGTGAGCGCTGTGTGATCAGGCGCTTGTGTTCTCAGTGCCGCCCATCAAAATAAAAGTCCAGAGCGCCGTCAAAATAAAAGTCCCGCTTCCAACACATTGGCCAATCAGAAAAACTTATCGATATTTAAAAAATGCCAAATATCGGCCGATATATCGGCCTTGCCGCAATTGACAGAATTTTTTTGGTCGGTAAAGAGCGCCGCAATTGACGGCGTTTTCTGGTCAAAGGACGGCGTTTAAGATGATGAAGAGAATCTGGAAGTTTGACAGTATTGATTATTCTTCTGATTGAACTGAAATATATAGCCTAGCGCACCTCCCTGCTAGAAATTTTAATTATGGGCACACAAAGAACAGCTATAATGTCAGGAAATAGGCTACAAGACAATCCCTGTGCATTTGCTGTGACCTACAATGTGGTTCATTTTTTTTATTCAGCTGCATTCCTTGCTGTAAGGGAGATATTAATGCATCAGCAAAGTTTAAAAAAAAATTAGAACATGACATCATATTGCTTACATGTTAGGTTAAGAACAAAGCAGGGGAAATTGAAATGTACATTACCTTTTTGTTCGTTGGAAACGTACCTATCGACATGCAGCAAGTAGGCAATAGCCAATATGTATACAAGTAAAACAAACACGTTTGTATGGGAAATCTTTTTTAATCAACAATAAAACCTGACCCACAGCCACTGTACAAAACAAGTAGGTTTAGCTCAGCTGTTACATGTATTAAAGCTTAACACCAGTTAAAAAGCATTGTGCATAAAGCATTTACTGCTAGTTAACCAGACAGTTGCAGATTTGTAAAAGCCATGCCCCAATAGAATAATACAAAACAACTGAAAAGGAGAGAGAGGAATATGTTCTGACCTCGGACTCCTGTCGTCAAGTCAAGTCATCCTCATTTATATAGTGCTTTTAACAATGTAGATTGTTTCAAAGCAGCTTTTTACAGAGATAAACATATAATTTAAGGTAACAGAGATTGGTTTGGTTTTATAGTGGTTCTTGAATAATGTTATTTCCAGCTAAATTTAGTTTTGATTGATTCACTTCCGTCGAAATGGTCATTTGTTATTAATTAGGGGCCGCTAAGACGACACCGTTCTCTCTAAACAGACTTTAAACGCGAACCTGTTATAGACGCTGATGGCGTTCACATGCGCATTAAGAATTGGTTCTATAGTTATGTGCGTTTGAATATATGTGCGCAGGTTTGTAATTCCCTACAAGTCATTCCTAAACAAACTACTTGTCTTGCCTATAAATTTTGATGCAGAATTTTATTTTATCACTTTTTCCACAACGCTTTATCTGTAGAGTGGTATAGGGATCCTCCATAGGGAGAGGCTAGTTGGCACTTCAGCACTGCATTGTCATCGGGTCCAGGTGAAGGTCCTTCGGCAGATCTGGAAACGGCCTGGATCCGGCAGGCTGTGGGAAAACCTCGGGATAAACAAAGACACTAAAATTAGCGTAGATGCCATTCTTCTTGTGATGTAATGAGTACATCAGGATTTAAGGGAGGTGTTCCTAGTTCCGGCTGACCAAATCTATGCAGCCTAATATAGAAGTCGATAATGTATTATGTGAATGCTAGGTCAAAGAGATGTGTTTTTAGTCTAGCTTTGAACTGACAGACTGTGTCTGCTTCCCGGACAATGTTAGGAAGACTGTTCCAAAGTTGTGCTGCTAAATAGGAAAAGGATCTACCGCCAGCAGT
The DNA here is from genome assembly GCA_030770095.1 of Gila robusta. Classification (NCBI taxonomy): domain Eukaryota; kingdom Metazoa; phylum Chordata; class Actinopteri; order Cypriniformes; family Leuciscidae; genus Gila; species Gila robusta. Next base: position 40,288 of record JAVALU010001672.1, on the reverse strand, counting down.
TGATTTTGATATTCTAGGTATTATCAACTTGCCGGAACTTTGAGATCGCAATAGACGTGAGGGACTATAATGCGTTAAGAGCTCCCTCAAGTACTGCGGAGCTAAACCATTTAGTGCTTTGTAAGTAATCAGCAATATTTTAAAATTTATACGATGTTTAATAGGCAGCCAATGCAGTGTTGACAGAACCGGGCTAATATGGTCATACTTCCTGGTTCTGGTAAGAACTCTAGCTGCTGCGTTTTGAACTAGCTGTAGTTTGTTTATTAAGCGTGCAGGGCAACCACCCAGTAGAGCATTACAATAATCTAGCCTTGAGGTCATGAACGCATGAACAAGTTGTTCCGCATTTGTCAATGAGAGCATATGACGTAATTTAGATATATTTTTAAGATGGAAAAATGCGGTTTTACAGATACTAGAGTAGACACGTGACTTTCAAATGAAAGATAGGTATCAAAGAGCACACCCAGGTTCCTAACTGACAACAAAGACTTAACAGAGCAGCCATCAAGTGTTAGACCGTATTCTAGGTGATTACGTGTGGAAGTTTTTTGTCCAATAATTAGAATCTGTTTTTTTCAGAATTTAGTAGTAGGAAATTACTAGTCATCCAATTTTTTATATCAACTATGCATTCCGTTCATTTTGTGAATTGGTAAGTTTCGTTAGGTTTTGAAGAAATATACAGCTGAGTATCATCAGCATAACAGTGAAAGCTAATTCCATGTTTCCTAATGATATCTCCTAAAGGTAGCATGTACAGAGTGAACAGCAGCGGTCCTAGTACTGAGCCTTGTGGTACGCCATACTGAACTTGTGATCGATAAGACATCTCTTCATTTACTGCTACAAACTGATAACAGTCAGATAAGTATGATTAAAACCATGCTAGTTCAATTCCACTAATGCCAACATAGTTTTCTAGTCTATTTAAAAGAATGTTGTGGTCAATGGTGTCAAATGCAGCACTAAGATCTAAGATGGTGTCAAATGCAGCACTAAGACTGAAAATCCTCGCAGATATCATTTCTCTCAAGAAAGGAACACAGTTGTGAGGATATTGCTTTTTCTAATATCTTTGACAGAAAAGGTCGATTTGAGATCGGCCTGTAATTGACTAATTTTGTATGATCCAAGTTGCGTTTTTTTAACAAGCGGTTTAATCATAGCCAGCTTAAAGGTTTTTGGTACGTATCCTAGAGACAAAGACGAATTAATGATATTAAGAAGAGGATCTATGACATCTGGAAGCATCTCTTTCAGTAGCTTAGTCGGTATAGGGTCTAATGTTGTCGATTTAGATGAATTAACGAGTTTGCAAAATTCTTCCCCTCCTATAGCAACAAATGAATCAAATTTTTCCTCAGGGAGACTACAATGCACTCCCTGATGCGATACTGTAGTAGACGGTTGCATAGTTATAATTTTGTCCCTAATATTATCAATCCTATAAGTGAAGAAGTTCATAAAGTCATTACTGCTGTGTTTCTTGGAAACTTCTGGGCTTGAAGCTTTCTTTTTCGTTAGTTTAGCCACTTTTTCAAATACATACCTAGGATTATGTTTATTTTCTTCTAATAGGGTTGAAAAATAAGCAGATCTAGCAGCTTTTAAAGCCTCTCTGTAAGCAATCGAGCTCTCCTTCTAGGGCTGCTCGATTATAGAAAAAATCATAATCACGATTATTTGTATTGAATCACGATTATGTAACACGATTATTTCACATGACTTTGGGAACGTGTTGCATTTATTAAAAGACACCTTTCAACAATTCTTAAAAAAATTGAAATTTTAACATTTATTGTACTTTTTGAACTATTAAACAGACCTGCAAACTCACAAGTGGTGAAAAAGGTGACATGTTTGCAAAGTAATTTGTTGTAGGGGGTCACCAGGGCGTTATTTACCTTTATAAAGGACAATTTATTAAACCTAACTAAATATGTTTTATGTCAAATTCTTACATTTGATCAAATTCAGTTTTCATAAAAAGGGCTGTTAATCAAATTAATTTACACTGCAAAATTACAACTGTAAAAATATTATGAGATTACTTTTTAAACAAATAATAAAATAAAAAATAAAATCAATAATACCTTTAAACAATAAATCAATAGGTGGCTGCAAGTGACCGTCTTAATAAATTAATAATTGAGTCATTCACTAAAACGATTCGTTCAAAATAATGAATCATTCAGTAACAAAACACAGCGCTTAGTGTTGCTTTTCTTTTGTAACTATTTTCGTCGGTGAAATGGAACAAAACCAGTCAATATTGCGTCTAAAATGTAAGTTACTACATATAAACTAGGCTACTTGTTTATTAAACTTTAAATTCAATGTAACATTTGCAATCGTGATATTATAGAACAGCCCTTAGTGGTGTTATGTTACTTTAACTATATCATATATTATTAATAAAAAACCTCAACATTTCTACCTCAGTATGTTTCTTCTGTGAGTTTTTGTGTGAGCTGTTAGGCTCATTTGTTTTGATTTCTCCACTAATGTCTCTCTCACAAATAGACAGGCAGCACAGCTTCCAGAAACACACTATCCATTACCAATCTCTGTTTACACTGACTGTATAAGATCAAAACCATCTCGCGTTTCGATCGGTCGGGCAAGTAAAACTCTTTCACTTGAAACTTAAAAATCCCCTTTTTCCGGACAAGCAGACAAGTGTTAATGTCGCTCCCTGTGTTCATTCTCGATTTGTTTCGTGCTGTAAAGCGGAACAGATGATCAGGTCATGTGCGCTCGCGCTGCCGTTCGCTTGAACTGAGGCCGCTACATTGATCGAGCAGAAAGAGATCGCGACAGCTCGAGAGACGTCTATGGTCTCACTCCAGTCTATATTATATTAGCCAATTGTTATTGTGAAGTTTATTGTGCTTGCAATTTATGACTGTATAGGCTGAGAGAGTTTATGGCTTCGGGAGGGGCGGATGTGCGCGTGCACGAGTCATTCAGAACACAAGACAAAATAGCAAAACAGAACATGGCAAAATAATCGTTTTTACTCGATTGTACTATTTTGGAGATCGTTGGGAGCCAAAATTGAAATAAAAATTCGATTAATTGCACAGCCCTATCTCCTTCCATGAAATCCGAAATACCTCTAGTTTTGTTTTCTTCCAGTTGCGCTCCATTTTTCTGGCTGCTCTCTTAAGGGCCCGGGTGTGCTCGTTGTACCAAGGCGTTGGACTATTTTCTTTAATCTTCTTTAAGCGCAACGGAGCAACTGTGTCTAAAGTGCTAGAAAAGAGAGAGTTAAAAGTTTTTGTTGCAATATCAAGTTCTTCTAAGCTATCCGAAACTGAAACTGATTAGGAAGATTATTGATAAAGCAATCTTTAGTAGCAGAAGTGATAGGTCTAACATATTTATAACATGGAGTCGGTTTTGCAGCCTTGGCTAAATGTAATTTACATGAGACTAGATAATGATCTGATATGTCGTCACTCTGCTGCAGAATTTCAACAGCATCAACATTGATTCCATGTGATAATATTAGATCTAGAGTATGATTACGACAATGAGTAGGTCCTGACACGTGTTGTGTAAACATGTATATTAAAATCACCAAGAATTAGTACTTTATCTGCAGTAAATACTAATTCTGATAGAAAGTCAGCAAATTATTTGATAAAATCTTTATGGTGCCCTGGTGGCCTGTATACAGTAGCCAGCAGAATTCTCAAACGTGATTTATCGTTTACACTGTATGTTTTTACATTAAGTACCAACATTTCAAAAGAAGTATATTTAAAACTAGATTTCTTAGTGGTTTTGAAAATATTACTATAAATTACAGCAACACCTCCCCCTTTGCCTTTCGGACGAGGCTCATGTATATAACCGTAATCTTGGGGGTGGACTCATTTAAAGTAATGTAATCGTTTGATTTTAGCCAGGTTTCTGTCAAACACAGCACATCTAGGTTATAATCTGAAATCATATCATTAACTATGAGCGCTTTTGAAGTAAGGGATCAAATATTCAGCAACCCAAGCTTTATCGTTTGCTCATCTGTATTATATCTATTTTTTATTTGTTGAACATCAATAAAATTTTTAACCTTAGATAGATGGGTTTGGACGTTTTTTTTTGATTTCCAAATTCGGGGAACAGACACAGTCTCTATATGATGATCTCTAGGTGAAAGAGGCTCTATGTGATGGGATTTACCTGACCTTGGTGACGCGAGGCCGCTAGCAGACGGTCGGTTTAGCCAGTTTGTCTGCTTCCTGACCTGAGCCCCAGATTGTCATGTTTTATCTCTAAGACTATGAGCCAAATTACTAGAGAGAAGAGCAGCACCATCCCAGGAGGGTTGAATACCATCTCTTTTCAACAGGTCAGGTTTGCCCCAAAAACTTTTCCAATTGTCTATGAATTCTATATTATTTTGCAGACACCACTTAGACAGCCAGCCATTGAGTGAACACAATCTACTAACTATCTCATCACTCCTGCGAACAGGAAGGGGGCCAGAGCAAATTACAGTGCCTGGCATCGTACTTGCGAGTTCAAACACCTCTTTAATATTAATTTTGGTGATCTCCGACTGGCGAAGTCGAACATCATTAGTGCCGACGTGAATAACAATCTTAGAGAATTTACTATTAGCATTAGCCAGCACTTTTAAATTTGCTTTGATGTCAGGCGCTCTGGCTCCCGGCAAACATGTGACTATGGTGGCTGGTGTCTCTATTTTCACGTTCCGTGTGATCGAATCACCAATTACCAGGGCACAATCAACAGAATTCTCAGTGGGTGTCTCACTGAGCGGGGCAAATCGATTTGTTATGGTAATCGGAACGGAAGAGTGGTTTTTTGATCCGCGACTAGAGCGATCCCTCACTGTCACCCATATGCCTTGCTGCACAGGCAATAATTCAGCCGGAACCGAATCATGTAAAGAGTTCACTATGCTAGGCGCATCCAAAATAGTATCTAAAGCTCTAGCACACTTACTATCCTCAATTAAAGTTTGGATGCATGTCTCTAATTCTGAAATCTTCTCCTGACTGTCTCCTTGCATTTATCACATATAAACCCTATATTGCCGACTGGGAAGGCTATGCTAAACGTGGCATGAAGTGCAGGTGACAATAACAGGACAAGACATTACTCACCGTGTTTGTTGACTGATTCTTACTTACCTGGGCTTTTATGAACTCAGAGGCGCGGGCGCGCAAGAGAAAAATAAATAAATAACTGTGCGCACGGGTGGCGTGTTAACAGGCTAGCGAGTTACTAGCGTGTTGTGCTAACAATAACGGAAGATAGCGATGTCAGGTTAATCTGAGATGTTGGGTAAGCTGTATTTAGTAGTATACACAACTAGAAATGATAGTAAATGATGGTTCAAAACAGAAAGAAATACGAAGCTAATACGAGGCTTAGACGGAGCTTACAGCCTCGAAGCAAACAAACGTACAGGAGCAATCGATTTAAAAGCAAAGAGAAAGTACTGCCTCGTACGCAATCCACTTCGCTACAGAGGCTGCTCTCTGCAAGTGAAAGCTCGCTGGATTGCATAAATGCATAAAACAGCATCGTTATGTTGTTTCTACATTATTTAGGAGATTCAATGTGAAAGTATTACAAGATAAAAATACATTACAAACTTTAATGTTCGGTGCGATTAATTACAGAAAAATGTGCGATTAATAAGTACACACACATACTGTATATATCAGTGGTGTATGGTGGTGTTTTAAAATGAGGTGGCAAAGTCCTCACACTTTGTATATACCAGGGGTGTCCAAACTCGGTCCTGGAGGGCCACTGTCCTGCAGAGTTTAGTTCCAACTTGCCTCAACACACCTGCTTGTAAGTTTTAAGCATGCCTAATGACCTTCAACAGCTAATCAAGACCTTAATTAGCTGTTTCAGGTGTGTTTAATTGGGGTTGGAGCTAAACTCTGCAGGACAGTGGCCCTCCAGGACCGAGTTTGGACACCCCTGGTATATACTGTATATCAAATATGAATGTATGTCCGTTACACTTAATTTTCCTGGTTACATAAATATTACATAAAAAAGAGACCAAAAACAATTCTATTTTGTATTTTTTGCAATATCTGTAAATTTCGTAGAAATATAATAATTTAGTGTTTTTACGCTTTTTTACATTTAAAGGAGCCGTATGTAAGATTGTGGCCAAAACTGGTACTGCAATCACTTTCAAATTACTGTAGAGCGGTGTATCCCCCCTCCCCCCCTGACTCGAGGTTGCCAGATAGGCTGCAGGATCCAGCAGGAACGTAGGCTGCTACAAGAAGCTTCCAATTGCAAGTGACGAGTCCTTCACAGTACGTTTTTTTCTGTTAATTATGTTTATGCTTCAAATGAGAGATGTTTTGCAAAGTAATTATATATCGCAAAAATTTACTAATGGCGATTAGCCAAATATAATCGTAAAGATGTACGCTCGTATGTGACAGTACATTGCTAGAACAGTAGCTGTTAGTCTAACTTGTAACGGTAGGTATCTGTCATTAACGTAAGTACAAGCACATGCCTCTGTTGTGTTATATGTTATGTTATGTATATGTTATGTTATATATGTTTAATTCAAATGTTTATCTTAAACTAGAGTTACAAATGTTGCAAGTAACATTTATGGAGAAACGTTTGAGGTTTAGTAGACTAATAGTGTAGTGCCTCTTTAAGAGAGGAGTGTGCTGTGAAACATGTGACCGGAGTTTACTATGTGAAAAGGAAGCGCGATTCATTTAGTTTGCAATGACTTTCAACCCAGTGTGCAGCCACTTGGTTTATTACCTGGTTATCATTTGTGGCAAAATAAACAAACAAAAGTGAAATACCGAGTAATATCCTGTGTACACTGGGTTGCCCTTTCCGTGGGGAGAACACGGAACAGTAATAAACCAACTACGGCCCGAGAGCGTTAAGCCAAGTTTGCCACTACCCTATCAGCATTGACCAGTGAAGGAGCACCAAGGGAAGAGGATCAGGCCGATTAGACCCCTCTGTCAAACAGCGCCTTGGTCAGTGCAGGGAAAGTAAGATGGATTCGGTAGAATTAGTGGCCTTAAAAGGAAAGCGCTCAACAGCACAGAGCTCTTTTAGCAAGAGAGCCAAAAAGTTGTCCCTCACTGTAGACCTCCTAGAAAAAGGGGTGCTTATTGACGAGATCAGAGCACTTGGTGTGGATTTTTTAAAGCTGCACGACACTGGACTTGAATATGTTGATGCTCTAGGGGAAGTGGATAGCAAGGAAGAAGAAACAGAAAAAGAAGCGGCTCATGTAGAGGAGAAAATGGCGACGTGCTTTGCCACCTATACAGAAACGCTTCGGCTCGCTAAGGAGACGTTATGGTCCAAATTCGCCTATGTCGACCTTAAACTGTACGCCGACGGTGCAGAGGAGAAATGTACTGAAGTAGAGAACACTGATGTGAAGGAGTACGTCGACTTTCAAGTCCTGAGAGAGAGCCTGGTGGAGAGAATCAAAATGCTTGAGCAGAAGGTGTTTGAATGGGAAGTTCTTGTTCCTGCAGCCAAGACAACAGTGTATAAGCAGCAGCTATACAAGCTGGTCAACAGACTGCATGACTGGGTACGGAGCTGGCAAAAGTTGAAGCGGGTAGCAGAGGTCGACCAGGGAGAAGAGGTTGAAGAAGCAGGTACTAATGAAGAGCATAGCAAGTCCGGCGAGGGGCCCACTAGAGTTAGCACGCAGCCCCAAATTCCCAGTGTAACACCTGTATCCAGTACTGGAGCAGTTGCGTTTCCATATGCACCACAACAAAGCATCCCTGGCCTGCATCCCGGGGCGCACGGCTTCAGACCACAGATTAGTCTTGAAAGAACACGCCTGCCCAAGTTCTCGGGAGACATGACCGACTACTATCGGTGGAAGGCTGAGTGGGAAGAGCTGGAACAGCTGGGAAACCCACTGAGGACGGCTGGTGTTACAAGGTTCCACCTCCTGGCAAGTCTCGGCGACAGGGTGAAGAAAGACTTGGTTCTGTCTAGCTGTGCATCGGTGGATGAAATGTTCAGGCGCCTCAATAACCGCTTCGGGAACAAGGCGAAAATCGTCCTGAAGATATCCGAGGAGGTTCAGGGTCTACCTTCCATAAAGGGAGATAACCCTAGGAAAGCAATTGAGCTGATTCAAGCAGTGGAGCGGGCCCTAAGTAACCTTGTGATCCTGGGAGAAGAGGAGGTAATAAAGAACCGTTGGGTAGCGCAGTCCCTTGAATGCAAGCTACCAAGTGCTCTGAAGGAGAAATGGATTGCGCACAAGACTGAGCCTGTGAATGGTTTTGCTCCACATAACCACTTCGACTGCTTACTGCGCTTCCTGAAGAGGCAGGAGGTGATCCTGGAGGAGCTAGATCAGCTGGAGGTAGGCCTTAGAGAGGGAAGCTCCTCAGTGAAAGGCTCGGCTGACAAGCCAGAAGGAGTCAAGAAAGCGTTCTCCAAAGCTACTTCAGGCCGAAGAGAGTCTGTCGAATCCACGCTTAAGCTCGTGCACTGCCTGTGCTGATGAGACACAAGCTGGCAGGCTGTTTGCCTGCAAGGCCTTCAGGGAGTTGGATATCCAGAGGAGAAAAGCCCATCTAAAGACCCATGGGATATGCAATCGGTGCCTGTACTTCCACCTAAAGGATGGCCTCGAGAGCTGTCCATGCGGACACCGATGACCAGTCGGCAGAAAGCTTCCTCCAAGCGTACTCCCGCTTTGTTGCTCTGAGGGGGCATCCAAGGAAACTATGGTCCGACAGAGGCACCAACTTCGTTGGCGCCACGTCGGCTCTGTGTGAGCTGTAGAAAAATCTGGCTTGCTTGAAGGCTATGTCCATAGAAGATGTTGCCGCTAAGAATGGGACTGAGTGGAAGTGGGATTTTCACCCTGCAGACGCACCTCACAGGAATGGAGCTGCGGAGGCTGCTGTGAAGCTTTTGAAGAGGGCGCTCATGAGCCTCAGAGGGGCTACAGAGTCTCTGACATGGAGGGAGCTCCAAACTCTGTTCTATCAGGCAGCCAACCTGACAAACGAACGCCCAATCGATGCCAGAGCTCAAGAACAGGAAGACTCAATCGAGTACTTAACACCCAATTCCCTTATATTGGGTCGAGCATCGCTTGGAGGAGACACCAGCGGGCTTGACCTAAAGACCCATCCCTGGCGTCGTCTAAGGGCTATTCAAATCGGAGTGGACCGGTTCTGGGCAAAGTGGAGGGAACTAGCTGGCCCAAATCTGTTCATTCGACATAAGTGGCACCGGACAGAGAGGAACGTCAAAGTCGGCGATTTCGTCTGGATTGCTGACCCAAATGCTTTGAGAGGTCAGTTTCGTTTGGGCCGGATTCTGACAGCTTATCCTGACAGTAAAGGAATTGTCAGGGATGCTGACATTGCAACATGTGCTGGCCTTCCTGTTTCCCTGGTGGGTGGCCGGAAGAAAAGGAGTTCTTCACTGCCCATGACAGTTATCAGAAGAGACGTGAGGAGACTGGTGGTCCTTCTCCCGGTGGAGAAAGAAACTCATCCACCCCAGCCACCATGACACTCGCCTCTTCCTGAAACCCTCTTATTCTGCACACCGCCCTATTCCCTGCCCCATACCCCTGTCACCCTGTCACTGCCCTTACCCCTGTTGGCTGGTTGGTGTAAGCCTAGCGCTGCCACCATGCCCATCACATTGCAAATACATGAAGTATGAGCATGCACATCCTATACTTCGCATACCCGGGCAGTACACCACACACCTGCCAAAGGGATGTGATTGACTTGGACATTGGACTAAGCTGTTCCTCCATCGGTTGTGCCTTCATCAGACACTTACACATAGACATTGTGCAAAGCTAAGGGCTTTCCTTAAAAAAAAAGAAAGGGTGTCACTAAGAAGGGTTCTTTGAGTGATTTTGGTAAGTTCCCTGGATCATAAGATCAGGAACTTAAGTGGGAGGTGTTGTGTTTTCTGTGGAGTTTTGTCATTTGTGAAGTTTTGTTATTTTTTTATGTTTAATTCAAATGTTTATCTTAAACTAGAGTTACAAATGTTGCAAGTAACACTTATGGAGAAACGTTTGAGGTTTAGTAGACTAATAGTGTAGTGCCTCTTTAAGAGAGGAGTGTGCTGTGAAACATGTGACCGGAGTTTACTATGTGAAAAGGAAGCGCGATTCATTTAGTTTGCAATGACTTTCAACCCAGTGTGCAGCCACTTGGTTTATTACCTGGTTATCATTTGTGGCAAAATAAACAAACAAAAGTGAAATACCGAGTAATATCCTGTGTACACTGGGTTGCCCTTTCCGTGGGGAGAACACGGAACAGTGTGTAACCGATATCAAAGATACAGCTATTCATTTAGCTGACGCTATAAGTGAAAGCGACCAGCTGAATCATTTTTACAGAGGTAACGTTAGGCTACTGTCTCAATTACGTTTCACATTGCCATAATGGGTGTGCTAATGTTGTTTTCCTCAGCGTCTCAGCATAATGACAGAGAAACGGGCTTTGATAATGCATTGCTAATATTAGCAATGACGACTCGCCGTTTTTATTACCCAAACAATTCCTTACCTTTTCAATTCGATGACCCACCTCCTCCATATGAGCTAACATAACGTTACTTTGCACGAACATGCATAACTTTGTTCGACTGTCATGAATATTTGAAATGTCCATTTACATCAAGTACAAGTTAGCCAAACATAGATGAATCTTACCTGTCCAGGAGAAAATTAGCAACGTTGGCATCTGTCTTCAAATTCTTCTCCGTTTTCAGCCGTCTCCATCTTATTTTTATTTTACATCTCATTTTGGATTCATAACGAGTTTTTTTTGGTTTCGCAACGTTAGACATTTTTTTTTTTATCCGATTCCGACACATTTGTAGCTGCAGCTGTGGTAAGTAGAGCAGAGCTGGCAACCCGGATGCCGCAACACTACTGACTTCGTGATTGGTAGATAGGTGGAGGGTGGCGCATCAGACCAAAACACAACATGACAACATCAACATCAGTTGAGGGCTGCAACTTCACTTTTTAAATGACAATATCCTGGCCGGACTACTGTTGTCAGTGATATAAGTATTTGAAATGAACATGATTTCTTAATGTCTAGTGACATATCAGGGCCATTTTATGATTAATTGAAATAAATTTCTTACATACGGCTCCTTTAATTCCAACATAATAGCTAAAAGCAGTAACATTTTTAACAATGTATATTATTTGTGAACTAATGTTCAGCTTTTATTTTTAATAGTCAACTTATTTTCTGGCAGCAATCATCAAGCTTGTACACACTGGTCACAGACATGATGTACCTTTAATAGGGCTGGGATAAACGAATATTTTTAAAACGATTAATCTAGCGATTATTTTTTCGATGCATCGATTAATCTAACGATTAATTTTTTCGGTCCGATTCGATATCGATCATCTCCCCATTAATTCAGTAATAGCAATTTATACATGTTGATTTACATATCTGAATGAAAAAAAACATGAATTCCTTAACCCCTTAAGTGTCACCCCCCCCCCCCCCCCTTTTGATAATGGACATTAAAATGCACTATACAAACTTAAATGGTTGTAATTCAAGAATGCTTTGGAATATAGACCTAAGTTTGGTCTTGTTTTAAAGAAAACAATCAGCAGAGTATTACTGAAGTGAAAGCAAAAAGTTATGAAGTTTAAATTTACAGTAAATCAAATATACTTTATTAATATTTTTTTAATATAAAATAAATATTTTACAAAATATTTTTTACTATAAAATGAAAGCTATATATCTAACCAAGTTGTGTTCCAAATTTAAAGTTGATATCACAAAAATTGAAGTTCCCATGAGATTTTGTTTAGGCGTAATACCAAAAATAGCCACCGGGTTCCATTGAATTCCATTGAATTTAATTGTATGCATTCTGCCGTAACAAATTAATAAATTTCTATCCAAATATCACTTCTGTCACTAAATATGGAACCTTGAGACTCAGACCTTTCTGACAATGTGTTTTGTCAAGATTAGAAAAGGTTTTGATAATAAATTATGAAAGATGATGCCCAAAAGGGGAGGAGCCTAATAAAATAATTTAGAGTACCGTTTCTATGGTAACGCAACGTCCAATTTCAAAACGGTTTTCACAGGATGAATTCTGAGTTCGTAAGCTTTCAAATGATACCTAATTTATGATAACTACTAAAATATGATGTAATATATATATATATATATATATATATATTATACTTTTTAGAGGATAATAGTATTTTATAATTTTTTTATTGACAAATACTAGATTATGTTTTATGAACTTTTAGCATTAAAAACCAAAGTTTCAATTATTAAAAGTGTGCGTCGACTTTTTGTGACAAAGGTCAGAAACTCCTGTAATGATGTAGATTTTTTGAGGCGCACTCTTGTCATAAATTCATATATTACTGTTCCTACATAATTTGTAATAAAAAAACAGCGCTAAAATATCTATTTAGGAGTCTTAGACCTTTCCAACGATATATAGTTTGTTATGATTAAATTAGGATTTAATAGTAATATATTGAAGTAAAGTTAGGCGTCCCGCTATCGGGACGACATTGCAGTTTATGTTTATTGCTCTTAAAATTCCAAAATAAAAGACTATACAAGTGCAAAATAATGCATTCTTAGTCAGAGGTAGCATTCAATAAAACCTTGAAGCCTTGAAAACACAGACCTAGCTTACTGAAAAAAGTGCAATCTGTCACGACACATTAAAGAGCCACAAAATAGTAGGCCTATTTATGGTTTAATTTTCTTTTCAAATTTGAAAGTTGAGACTTTATTAAATGTTACCTTCTTGGTTCTGTCTGTCAGCACGTTGTCAGTGTCCTCTATGTATTTTTCACGACATTAATAGCTATAAGCGCATACTTGTAGCAGTCTCGCACGTGCTTAGAGCTCGTGTGAATTGCACGTATAAAATGAAGTTAAGGAACAACCTCGATCCATTCAGGAAACGCCACATAGGTCGCTGCATTTCACTGCGCTTCGTGATATTTTTTCCTTTTGCACGAAGAAGCCGTTCGCCGGAGATGTGTTAAAAGATAGCGGAGTGCATTCATGATTATTAGGCTGCCGGTATAATAATCATCCTGGTGCCGGGTCTGAGTGAGTCATTTACTCTTTAAAATAAAATACTTTATTTTACTCATTTAAGACTGCTCTTATGAGGACACTCGACAAAACGGACAGTTTGGCATAATTTGTGTTATGGTTCGTTCAAGCCCGAAAGAGAACTCGATACTGACGCACATTTTTCTGTGTGTGTGTGTACTTTAGAGGAACGAGTGCGTGCCGTCTTGCACTTCTGATAGTCTGAGGAGCCACTCGTGTTGCTACTACTCTTCGGCGCCGCCATCTTTGTTTTGGGTCTGATGAATCGATTTATATTTTTCTGACACAAACTCATTGTTTTGCTTCATAAGGCCTTTATTAACACACAGGAGCCGTTTGGAGTTTGTTTACAATGGATGGATGCACGTTTTTGAGCTTCAATCTGTTGGTTGCAATCCACTGCCATTATAAGAGTTGGAAGAGCCAGGATATTTTTTTTTAATATAACTCGAAGAAAGTCATATACACATAAGATGGCTTGAGGGTGAGTAAACCATGGGCTAATTATCATTTGAAAGTGAACTACTCCTTTAACGCCATCATTATCTTCGTGCAGGCCGATGAAAATGCGCAAGAAATAAAGAGGCGGGATTTATCGCACAAACCAATATCCAATCATAACCGATTATATCCAATCAGAGCGATGGAGGCATTGCCTCCTCTCACGTGACTTTCCCCCATTCATTCTCAATTACCCCACACTAAACTCTCCTTACGCATTATGCTGCGAAATTTCTGAAGCGAAATCCGCTTCTTGTGGGTGGGGCAAGTGCTAGGCGGTTGTCTGTTTGCAAGATGGCTGATGTTGATCGAGCATTCATCGAGAGTCACCGCTCTGTATTTGCTCTGGAGAGCAGAACAGCGGTGTAGGGGTCATCGTCGCCGTACTGGGGTCCACCAGACCCTCCGGAGGCGTTCCCAGTTTGGCGAGTTTCACCATTTGCTCCAGGAGCTGCACATGGATGATGGCCGCTTTCAGCGGTACTTCCGCCTGCCCCGCGCCCAGTTTGATTATCTGTTGTCCCGCATTGGAGTAGTGTTGTCACGGTACCAAAATTTCAGTATTTGGTACCAATACCAGTGAAAATCCATGGTTCTCGGTACCAATTTCGGTACCAAAGCTTAATTTGGATTAAATTTACATATATTAAAGTGTATATCATGGTTACAAAGATGAAAACTGTACATCTGTATTAAAAACACTTGACCTAACAATAAACAATAGTTTATAATGTATAATATACTGTAGCAATTGTTCTCCTTGGGGTCAATTTAAAAATGTACTAATACATTTTTAAAATCAAAAGTTTTATCTGTTAACATTATTTAATGCACAATGAATGAAGTGAACAAACATGAACAATCAAGTGTTTGTATTAAATAACATTCACAAACATTATAAGTAATGTTAATGAATGGTATCTTATTGTAGTGTTACCAAACTACACAGGAGATAAATCATGTTTTATTTGACTTGACTGTACTTTTATTTAATCCAAAACTGCATTCATATTTAATTTTAAAAGGGCTTTTTAAACCTGCTAAGAGTTATCCAGGCAAGAATAAGCCTATAACTGCTTTTCTGACAGACTGATATTAATGACATAAATAGGGATACACCGATACTGATACCAGTACTCGGGTGTCGGTCCAATACTGTGCTCATGTACTCGTAAAACTACCCCGATACAACCGCACCTGATACCACTTTAGAGGCCGTTCACATATTGCGTTTTTTGTGCGTGCAAATTCTTTCCACAAGCACTTGCTCTCCCGCGGCGTCTGTTGTTGCTATACATCCATGAACAGAGGCGCGCCTGGAAAAACATTATGACCGCGCTTTCCGCACGCCTACATTTGAAATTGCGAATTTACATGTGAACGGCCTCTTATGGCAACGTGACATTAATCCAATCCAAAATATTTCCGTATGTGGCTCTTTCCTCCTTTCGTGTCAACAAGTGGATTCAGAGCCACCGCATTAGCAGCGCCGCCGGTCGCCATGTCTCAGAGTGTTTTTATGAAGAGGACGCAACTGTGCACCTTTCGGACAGCGCATCAAGAACCGGATTAACCCGGTACTTCGGTACCACCGGTACTTAAAGTCCCTGTAAAGCCAAAATGAAGTATGTGTTCTGAGTTTGTCACACTACAGAAAAATGTGTTATTAGCCACCCAGCCAAATTTGAATGATAAAAAAAGCCGGCAAGTAGATAAAATAAGCTATCAAAATCTTGAAAAAACGAGCAGTAGTCTCTGCTCTCAGTCCGCTGGCTGCATTGAAACCACGCCCACTCGCGGGAAATCTGCCGTCGCCACACTCAACTGTCACCGCTACAGCCGGAATGGATGCTCGCACAGTGGGCACGCACTGCCAATGATGGCACCAGTTGTCGGCGCGACGGGAGAATGAAGGCCGAGGCGGGAGATAGTCGGTTCGGCCCCATTCATCAGTAACAGCGGATTATCAGTGAATCCCAGTTGTCTCCAACGAAAGTTAATAAAGCTATCCCGTGTAAAATGATCACTACAGAGGCGGGTTTTGGCGGTGATCCTCAGCTCTCCATCAAGGTGGCTCTTTGTTTTAATTAAATTAATCCACCTCTTCTTGATGTGATTGTTTTTCCGAAATTTAAATAAGGACAACGATCTGTTTTGTATGTGATCGCATCCAGGTAGTACGCATTTCCGTGACGAAGGCATAGCTAGCAAACTGACAGTAACTCGCGATTAGGGGAAGGGCCAGCCTCAGTGGCTCCAGTGCGTCAAGTAGGGGCGTGTCCAGGAGTTCAGGTGCTCCCGCCCAAAAAATCCGGAACACAGCAATGGTGAGCAAACGTTCTAACTCCACAATTCAGTACTTCACAGTTCACAGTCTTTGTAATATGTTTTAGCAATACATTTCTAACATATATAATGTGTTTAGATTTTTTTTTATTTTTTTTTAAGAAAAAATTTAAGGACTTTAAGAAAAGCAGGTACCGTAACAGTTTAATTTTTTTAGTACCGACTTGGTACTGAAGTACCTAGTATTTTGACAATACAACTACATTGGAGCGAGGATCACCCTCGCCCTCACCCACCTAATCTGTCATTTATTTTTGTTTTGATGATAAATGGAGCCAGCCTACAAAAGTGATTAACCTGTCTTGTGATTTTTTTTTTTTTTTTCTCACACAAAACTGTCCAGACACGAACTATGTTCTTGCACTAAAGTATGTTGGTTGTCTTTACATTAGAATAATAATGTTTCATATAATCTAGATTAGATATGGAATAAATAGCTTTCAATAC
This sequence comes from Gila robusta, assembly GCA_030770095.1. Lineage (NCBI taxonomy): Eukaryota > Metazoa > Chordata > Actinopteri > Cypriniformes > Leuciscidae > Gila > Gila robusta. The sequence continues at coordinate 23,840 of JAVALU010001672.1, read as the reverse complement.
AAAATTAATATGTCTCATATATTGAAATCAAGTTTTTATGTGATAAAATATTTACTTCACCACGTGACAGCAGCAAGCAGGCTCCTGATTGGTTAACGCGGCGCGAACAGACACCAAAGTTCAGATTTTTCAACTTGGGCGTCAGACGCAAATTCACGTCAAACGCGTGAATGCACCAAATAAAATCATTCGCGCAAACTGGACGCACAAATGAGGCGAATTCGCGTTTACCGCGCCGCGCTAAACGCCTCATTCGTGCCGCACTACCTCTAGACGTGCGTAAACACGTCTTTACATTGACTTAACATTGAAATCACTCGCGCCAGACGCTCTATATTCGCGTTTGGTGTGAACGCACCATTAGGGTGTCTGTTTCAAGTCAATGGGGACATAGGAGGCCCGCCTCCCACTATAACTTAACCTGCGGGTGTCGCTGTTGGGCACTGTTACTTCATAAAAACTTTTTAAAGGATTAGTTAATTTCAGAAATGGAAGCTTTAGCATAAGTTCTGCCGAGAAGACTCAATTACTACGTCACTTATTACCTTCTCATCTATCCAATCGTGTTCTAATACTCGTGGTATAAAAGATCGGTAGCCTACTTACACATGTCTGAGTTCGCTGATGCAGATGCCGACGCTTCCATTCACCTCCATCCTCCCCACCACCACCAAGACTGTTCCTTCCCCTCCATCCTCCCCACCACCACCTTCCTATACCTCCCAGGGGGTCGGCTGCGTCCCTGCCTTTGTCTTCAGGCAGGAAATGCAGAGTCCGGACCCTCGGATTGCGAGCTATGCCAAAGCTACGCCAAAGAACTTTATATTGCTTGCTGGGCTGTCAATAAATGTATAATTGTTACAGTATTTATATACAGTCAGTCGAAAAGAAATTAAGGTTTTTGAGGAAAACATTCCAGGATTTTTCTCCATATAGTGGACTTCAATGGCAACCAATGGGTTGAAGGTCCAGATTGCAGTTTGTATGCAGCTTCAAAGGGCTCTACACAATCCCAGCTGAGGAATAAGGGTCTTATCTAGAAAAACGATAGGTCATCACGTAATCACGATGGAAAGGTCACGCAAAAGTACCGTGGTAGGGCGAAAAACTTTCTCCTTCAACTTCAAAATCGTCCGACATCGTTGTTTTACCTTTTTTTTTTTTATCAAAGGGCATTTGATTTAGTCTTTGCACGTTCGCTTTGTAAACACTGGATCAGTATTTTCGCCTACGATTGACCTTTCCAACGTGATTACGTAATGCATGGTGCATCGCAGAGCTCTGCATGAGCATTTGTGGTTAAAAAGTATATACATTTTAATTTTTTTTGTAGAAAATGACAATTTGGACCATCATGATTGATGCGTTGGTTGCCATTGAAGTCCACCATATGGAGAAAAATCCTGGAATTTGTTTTTCTCAAACTTAATTTATTTTTGACTGAAGAAATAAAGACATAAACATCTTGGATGACATGGTGGTGAGTAAATTATCAGGAAATTTAATGCTGAAGTGAACTAATCCTTTAATGTTACATTTTGTAATATTTGATGTTTCTTATTTTTGTAATATCGATTATTTTCTCATCTAGTTTTTTTGAGGAGACACTGCCTCCCTTGCCTCCTCAGAGGAAATGTATATATTTGTTTGTTTTATTGATGTTTAATGCAGTTAAAATTACATAATTACATAATAATATATCTGCCATCATGACAACTTCCCTAAACAAATGTTACCTCTTGTATCATTATTTTGTTAAATTTTGTAAAGACACATGTACACAATAGCCAGATACATTTGTTTTAAGTTTATCAGAAATTAATTTAAAGCTTTTTGCTTGTGCATTTGTAGAGAATTCATTTGACCCTGCAAAAATAGCCTCTAAGCTTAGGGAACTGGGTGATGATTATGATGAAAAAGTTATCCAGCCACTGATGAAGAATGTGCAGAGAGCTGCAGCTGATCAGGTGAGTCCAAATGGTCCATCTTCAGATAATGATCAACAATTCTAAAGAATGTTTGTATCAGTTCGTGAATATTGGATATTTTATCGATGTTACTTTGTTCCCAAATCACTAATTAGAGGTCTGTCGATATATCGATTTTGCCGATTCAGTTATCAGCAATAATCCACAGCGGAAGTTTTTTCTATTTGCATTCCGGGAGCGGCAGAGAAGGGTCCGCTATCAGTACACAGTACGAGAACGGCCTCTAAAATCACTGATCCCTTGTGGTGTTTTTGACACACAATTATTTTTTTTTAAATGTCATGATTATTGCATATTGAACATTTAAAGCTAGTAATGTGAGAATGGCAATTTATGTTCATGCAGCTGAGAGAAACGTCAATTTATGGTCCATCAAATCTGATTTCAATAAAAAAATTAAAGCTGCAAGCAGCATTTATCGGGGTTCAAGCATTTAAGGCCTTTAAGCACATAAGCATTAAAGACATTAAGTTTTATTTAGCAAACATTTAACCACTGACATTATAGGTGTGCCAACTAGTGGCCGATTTCTTTCAAAATTCTTACAGGCCTCTAGGGCCATGAGTCGAACATGCCCATCGAGTTTCGTTCCGATCGGCCTTCGTTAACCTTGTCTAAAAGGTGCTCAAATTTCATTGGCCGATGGCGGCCATGTTTTTTTAGGTACGACAATGTCCTCATAGACATACATGCCACCTTGGACCAAGACACTGCATACCAATTTTCAAGTCAATCGGACTAATGGTCAGGTGGTCATAACCCTTTTTAAGTTTTTTTAATGTTATAGCGCCACCTAGTGGCTAATGACTTCAAATTGAGCTCTTACATATGTGTACCGAGTTTGGTGAAAATATCTCACAATATCTCACGATTTACCATGATTTACTATGTTCTAGTAGGATTCACCATGATTTACCATGTTCCAGTATGATTTACCATGTTCAGCATGATTTAGCATGATAAACCACGTTCTAGTATTATTTACTATGATTTACCATGTTTCTAGCGTGATTTACCATGATTTACCACATTGCTAGCATTGATGTGAAGTGTCAGTACAAATGAAGAGATAAACTCTGAGAAAATATGATTGTCTTATAATAGTAATTGTTATATAAGTGATTTTATAGAGTCTAAATATGAATGCAAAAGCACCTGTGAAAGACTTTATTAATGAGTAGAATGGCCAGTAGAAGACCACTTATTGTTTCATTTTAAGAGCCTTGATTTTTACCAGTATTCTCCACTAAAGCAAACCAGTTTTTCCATCTTAAAGGATTAGTTCACTTTTTAAAAAACTTTTGCTGATAATTTACTCACCCCCATGTCATCCAAGATGTCTATGTCTTTCTTTCTTCAGTCGAAAAGAAATTAAGGTTTTTGATGAAAACATTCCAGGATTTTTCTCCATATAATGGACTTCAATGGGAGCCAGACGGTTCAAAGTCCAAATGAGCGTTTCAGTGCAGCTTCAAAGGGCTTTAAACGACACCAGACGATGAATAAGGGTCTTATCTAGCTTAACGATCGGTAATTTCAAAAATAAATAAAACACTTTAAGTTTTATAAGCACAAATGCTCGCCTTGCTCTGTTCTGTGATGCACGTTTGTAACGTCACGTAATACGCAATTACGTTGAAAAGGTCACGCTTTTCCTCTGTGTATTCCGGTTCAGAAAGGTGAAAAACTGCATCTCATCTTCTCCTCTAAGTTTAAAATCGCCCGACATCGTTGTTTTACCTTTCAATTTCCTTTTTTTTTTGTAAACGGCGTTTGACTTTGTTTGCGCGTTCAACTTGTAAACACTGACTCGGTACTTCCACAAACGTCAAGAAGCGTGACCTTTTCAACGTAATTGCGTATTACGTGACGTCACTAGCACGCATCACAGAACAGAGCAAGGCGAGCGTTTGTGCTTATAAAACTTAAAGTTTTTTATTTCTTTTTGAAATGAGTGATCGTTTCGCTAGATAAGACCCTTATGCATCGTCTGGTGTCGTTTTGAAGCCCTTTGAAGCTGCACTGAAACGCTCATTTGGACTTTGAACCGTCTGGTTCCCATTGAAGTCCATTATATGGAGAAAAATCCTGGAATGTTTTCATCAAAAACCTTAATTTCTTTTCGACTGAAGAAAGAAAGACATAGACATCTTGGATGACATGGGGGTGAGTAAATTATCAGCAAAAGTTTTTTAAAAAGTGAACTAATCCTTTAACTCCATTATGCATGCTTACACACACACACACACACACAGGCAAATATGTTTTAAATGTTTTTGGGATATGTTATTGTGAAAATATCTTTTAATGGTCTATGTGCATTTCACATATTTATTTGTGATCTAATAATATAAAACTTTATTACCAGTCCATTATAATAAAAAAACATAGCTTTAAGCATTTATTTGTTGGCCAATGCTGAAAGCTGATGAAAAATATATCTGAGCCTGCGGCTCCCTCTAGTGGACAACAGTGGTATTACAGCCTCCATCTTAAAGTTGAAGTGAATGAATCAGAATTTGGTTTTTCACTTATATCTCGGGAACGAGAAAGCGAAAAAAAATCTGAAACTCGGAGCATAGATAGTACTCGATGGGCCCTGTGGAACAAGACCATCCTGGTGTTGCTGGGCGATTGGGGACGGGAGTTACGCCCATTCAAACGCATATCTTTGTTGGCTTATATATCGGGAATGCCCAGGCCAAATCGCACCAAACTCGAATCGAAGCTAGGTGAGGACGGGCCCTTTCCAATGAGCTCTCCCACAAGGATAGGGGTGGTCTGGGTCGGGAGTTACAGCTGTTCAAAGTCGGGGGTCTCGCAGATTAGCGATCCGCGGGGGGCCCTCGCGATGATAGATTTCGATCAAGGCCCAATAGAGGTCCTTACCATCCAAATTTGAGCGCGCAAGGAGTTTCCGTTTTCGAGTTATGAGCAAATTTATACAAGGGGGCGTGACCGTCAATGGGAGCCGCCATTTTGAATCGCGCCCGGTGGTTTTTCGCTAATAACTCGGCGAAATATCAATAAAAATGCCTGAAATTCATACCATTGATAGAGTGCATCTAGACGGTTCGAACAAGCCCTCTGCTGCCAGTATTGGTGTAGATTTTCACTTGTGACTTTCAATGACATTTAATTGGTGATGGTCACATTTTGAAATGACCCTGTTATAGCCATCCAAATGCCAAATTTCAACTTTTTGATAACTTTTGATCTAGAGAGTCCATAGATTTGTCCTAGACTTGTTTGGTTCCGATTGGGCGAAAAACCTAGGACTAGTTCGCAAAAGTAGGTTTTTAACATATTTGTGAATATTTAATGAACAATTTGATTGACAGCAGTGGTTCTAGAGGCAAAGTTGTTCAGTATGAGGAGATCTATCAAATGATATGCATATTGTGTGGATATGTGCAACACCACGTGATTACAGAGCAATAAAACTCGGTAGCGCCAACTAGTGGCCGATTTCTTTCAAAATTCTTACAAACCTCTAGGGCCATGAGTTGAACATGCCCATCGAGCTTCATTCTGATCAGCATCCGTTAACCTTGTTTAATAGGTGTTCAAATTCATTGGCCAATGGCGGCCATGTTTTTTGAGATACGCCAATGTCCTCATAGATATACATGGCACCTTGGACCAAGACACTGCATACCAATTTTTAAGTCAATCGGACTAACGGTCAAGTGGTCATAGCCCTTTTTATGTTGTTTTCATGTTATAGCGCCACCTAGTGTCCAATCGTCGCAATTTTTTTACTGTGACCTCAGATCGAACTCATACACGTGTACCGAGTTTGGTGAAGCTAGCTCAATTGCTTCTTGATTTATAGCCATTTTAGTAAAATAGGCTCCTCCCACAACGTTCATTTTGCGCCCCCTAGCGATCGTGAATCGAAATTTCAACTTTTTTTCGCTAATTATTGATATTCAGACTCCAGAGAACATGTCTGCACTGGTTTGGTTCCGATCGGGCGAAAAACCTAGGACTAGTTGGCAAAAGTAGTTTTTTGACAATTCAAAATGGCGGAGAAATGTGCATACCGGAAATGAAATCGGAGATATACATTTTGTTCTACAGGAGTCCATCTTTCTAATGATGTAAGACACTTGAGTCTACGTCTTACGGTCTAGGAGTTATGATCAGTTTCGCGCAATTGATTGCTATAGCGCCACCTATGGGCCAATCTGGGTCATACTCTCTCAACCTCTACTCGATTTTTGGACTACCCTATGGCCAAGTTTCAAGTCTCTAGCACTTATGGTTTGGGCTGCACGATGCGTTTTAGGGGAGAACAATAATAATAATAAATATAGCTGCAAGCAGCCATTACCGGGGCCAAGCGCAAGAAGCGGCAACAGATGCCAACATGGGTGGGAGTGGCAGACCAACTGCAGCAAGGAGCAATTAAAGACATTAAGAGAATTTTGGGAAAATGGCTAAAAAATCATATATACAGTAACTTTTAAGATTTAATGGATTATGACTTTCGAACAATAGGTGGCGCAGTTACGAAATCGATGTGATGTGGTCAGAGTGAGGTGACAATGACACATACAAAGTTTGGTGTCAAAATGTCAAGGCACTGCAGAGATAAAGACTTAATAGTCATTTTGGCAGCATGCCTCAACTTTGCTGCTGCGGTATACGAAAACGGTTTCGTCTATCGTCACGAAATCCATAACTTTTAGTCGGCATGGTCTGGAGAAGATATGATTCGATTTTGGTGAAAATCGAACAAACGGTGTAGGAGGAGTTCGAAAAAGTAGGTTTTGACTGAAAATCAAGATGGCGGACAGGAAGTTCGGCCAAAAAAGGAAAACCTGGTATCAATGTTCTCAGCTTGACCCAAGGAATCTATTAAGACCAGTGGCATTTCAACAGGCAGATTTATTCAAAAGTTATTAGTATTTTTGGAAATTTAATTATAACTTTTGACCAACAGGTGGCGCTATCTCGAAATCTTTTGAGTACCTTCAGAGGATGGTGTTGTTGGCAAATTCTGAGTTTCATAATGTTACAGCAATGCATTTGTTTAGTATAGCATTTTATTTCACAAAACTGTATTGAAGTCAATGGGAATTTCATGTTTTGTTCTATTATAGCGCCACCAAGAGGCTCAGTCCCACAATTTTTTTTATGTGTCCTCAGAGTGAGCCCATACATATGTGTGTCAATTTTGGTGAAAATATCTCAATTCGCTTCAGAGTTATAGACATTTATATGAAAAAACACGTAAAAAATGACTGACACATGACTTTGTTTGAATTTTACTACCCCTTACTATCAATATTTTCGTATTTGGGCATTGGCATATAGTTAACAAGCTATGGTTCCAAACTTCTGACGGTGGTTTCGTCTCGATCGGACAAGCGGTTTCGAAGATATAGCCAAATGTTTTTTTCGCGCTAAATCGCAACGCTACACAAACCGTAAGACTAAACCCAGCATGTTTGGTATCGTTGGACTCGGCAACGATTCAGGAACTCAAAAAGATGACTCCCGTGAAAATAAGTCGACCACACCCAAAGTTATAAGCATTTGAAAAAAAAAATTCACCACTAGGTGGCGCTGTTTCGAAACTTCTCAGGCTCCTTCAGGGCATCGTACTGATGACCCATACCGAGTTTCGTAACAATTCGTTCATGCGTTCAGAAAATACAGCATTTTAGCACATAATTCAAAATGGCCGACAGACAAAATGGCCGATATGGGAAAATTGGATATCAGTCGACTCGGCATGACACCCTGAATCTAACAAGACCAATTTTATGATTTTTGGACAAACTGTTCAGAAGTTATAAGTAAAAATAGCCATTTTCTGTATCTCCGGACCAGTAGGTGGCGCTGCGCCGAAACGCAGCACGTAGCCTCAGGTCATGCTTGTGATGACATGGACCAAGTTTGGTCTTAATACGCTAAAGCGTTGCGAAGATACAGCCTTACGACTGTTTTTGCAAGCGCTACGTAAAATTTGTTCGAGCGTTTATCAAAAACGATTTGACGAATCAATTTGATTTTAATAACTTTTTGTCAGCACTGCCTGAAGATGATCTGGTTCAATTTTCGTGCAAATCGGACAAACCGTCTAGGACGAGTTCGAAAAAGTAGCTTTTTGAGAAAATTCAAGATGGCGGCCATATTTTTATGACGGAAAATGACGTCATGGGGTGCAATCGAATCGGCATGAGCTCAGGAATCAGAGGAAAAAATAATTTTGTTGATTGGTCTTACGGTTCAGAAGTTATTAGCAAAATAAAAGTGAAATTTTGGACAGGTGGTGGCGCTAGAGGGAATGACTTAGAAACACCAAAATTGGTGTATTTAATGTTGGGACTGTCCTCTATCAGAATGTCAAACCAAAACAACTTTCCCGGACACGGTTCTAGGGGCTGCCATAGACGCCCAGTCGGAAGAAGAAGAATAATAATAATAAATATAGCTGCAAGCAGCCATTCCGGGGCCAAGCGCAAACGCAGACGACAAGACATGCCAACATGGCTGGAAGTTTCAGACCGACAGCAGCAAGGAGCAATTAAAGACATTTAAAGATGAATTTAGGCAAAATGGCTTAAATTATATATACAGTGTCAGTAACTTATAAAATGATTTAATGGTTTATCACTTTCGACCAATAGGTGGCGCAGTTATGAAATCAATGCATTGTGATCAGAGTGAGGTGACAATGACACATACAAAGTTTGGTGTCAAAATGTGAAGGCATTGCAAAGATAAAGCCTAAATAGTCATTTTGGCAGCATGCCTCAACTTTGATGCTGTGGTATACGAAAACGGTTTGGTCTATCGTCACGAAATCCATAACTTTTAGTCGGCATGGTCTGGAGATGATATGATTCGATTTTGGTGAAAATCGGACGAATGGTCTAGGAGAAGTTCGAAAAAGAAGGTTTTGAAAGTAAATAAAGATGGCGGACAGGAAGTTCGTCCAAATACGTCAAACTTGGTATCTATGTTCTCAGCATGACCCAAGGAATCTGTTAAGACCAGTGTCATTACAATAAGCATATTTTTTCAAAAGTTATTAGCATTTTTGGAATTTTAATTTTAACTTTTGACCAACAGGTGGCGCTGTCTCGAAATCTTTTGAGTACCTTCAGGGGATGGTGCTGGTGGCAAATAATGAGTTTCCTAATGTTACAGCAATGCATTCATTAAGTATAGCATTTTACATCACAAAACTGTATTGAAGTCAATGGGAATTTCATGTTTTTTTCTATTATAGCGCCAACAAGAGGCAAAATCCCACAATTTTTTTCATGTGTCCTCAGACTGAGCCCATACATGTGTGTGCCAAATTTGATGAAAATATCTCAATTCGCTTCGGAGTTATAGACATTTATATGAAAAAACACGTAAAAAATGACTGACACACGACTTTTATTGAATTTTACTACCCCTTACTATCAATATTTTCACATTTGGGCATTAGCATATAGTTAACAAGCTATGATTGCGTACTTCTGACGGTGGTTTCGTCTCAATCGGACTAACGGTTTCGAAGATATCAGCAAATGTTTTTTAAGCGCTAAATCACAACGCTACACAAACCGTAAGTCGAAACCTAGCATATTTGGTATCTCTGGACTCGGCAACGATTCAGGACCACAACGAGATGACTCCCGTGAAAATAAGTCAACCACAGCCAGAGTTATAAGCATTTGAAAAATAAATTTTACCACTAGGTGGCGCTGTTTCGAAACTTCTCAGGCTCCTTCAGGGCATCGTACTGATGACCCATACCGAGTTTCGTAACAATTCGTTCATGCGTTCAAAAAATACAGCATTTTAGCACATAATTCAAAATGGCCGACAGCCAAAATGGCCGATCTGGGAAAATTGGATATCAGTCGACTCGGCATGACGCCCTGAATCTAAAGAGACCACTTTTATGATTTTTGGACAAACCGTTCAGAAGTTATGAGCGAAAATAGCCGTTTTTCATATCTCCGGACCAGTAGGTGGCACTGCGCCGAAACGCAGCATGTAGCCTCAGGTCATGCTTGTGATGACATGTACCAAGTTTGGTCTGAATACGATTAAGCGTTGCGGAGATACAGCCTTACGTCTGTTTTCGCAAGCGCTACGTAAAATTTGTTTGCGCGTTTATCGAAAGCGGTTTGACGAATCGACTTGAATTCCATAACTTTTTGTCGCCAATGCCTTGAGATGATCTGGTGCAATTTTGGTGAGAATCGGACAAACCGTCTAGGACGAGTTCGCAAAAGTAGGTTTTTTGGACAATTCAAAATGGCGGCCATATTTTTATGACGGAAAATGACGTCATTGGGTGCGATCGAATCGTCATGAGCTCAGGAATCAGAGGAAAAAATAATTTTGTTGATAGGCCAAACGGTTCAAAAGTTATTAGCATAATGATTTTGAAACTTTGGACAGGTGGTGGCGCTAGAGGGAATGAGTTAGAGACACCAAAATTGGTGCACTTACTGTTGGGACTGTCCTCTATCAGAATGTCAAACCGGAACAACTTTCCCGGACACGGTTCTAGGGGCTGCCATAGACGCCCAGTCGGAAGAAGAATAATAATAATAAGAACCGGAACAGATACAATAGGTGCCTCCGCACCTTCGGTGCTTGGCCCCTAATAATAATAATAAGAACCGGAACAGATACAATAGGTGCCTCCGCACCTTCGGTGCTTGGCCCCTAATAATAATAATAAGAAGAACCGGAACAGATACAATAGGTGCCTCCGCACCTTCGGTGCTTGGCCCCTAATAATAATAAATATAGCTGCAAGCAGCCATTCCGGGGCCAAGCGCAAACGCAGACGACAAGACATGCCAACATGGCTGGAAGTTTCAGACCGACAGCAGCAAGGAGCAATTAAAGACATTTAAAGATGAATTTAGGCAAAATGGCTTAAATTATATATACAGTGTCAGTAACTTATAAAATGATTTAATGGTTTATCACTTTCGACCAATAGGTGGCGCAGTTATGAAATCAATGCATTGTGATCAGAGTGAGGTGACAACGACACATACAAAGTTTGGTGTCAAAATGTGAAGGCATTGCAAAGATAAAGCCTAAATAGTCATTTTGGCAGCATGCCTCAACTTTGATGCTGTGGTATACGAAAACGGTTTCGTCTATCGTCACGAAATCCATAACTTTTAGTCGGCATGGTCTGGAGATGATATGATTCGATTTTGGTGAAAATCGGACGAATGGTCTAGGAGAAGTTCGAAAAAGAAGGTTTTGAAAGTAAATAAAGATGGCGGACAGGAAGTTCGTCCAAATACGTCAAACTTGGTATCTATGTTCTCAGCATGACCCAAGGAATCTGTTAAGACCAGTGTCATTACAATAAGCATATTTTTTCAAAAGTTATTAGCATTTTTGGAATTTTAATTTTAACTTTTGACCAACAGGTGGCGCTGTCTCGAAATCTTTTGAGTACCTTCAGGGGATGGTGCTGGTGGCAAATTATGAGTTTCCTAATGTTACAGCAATGCATTCATTAAGTATAGCATTTTACATCACAAAACTGTATTGAAGTCAATGGGAATTTCATGTTTTTTTCTATTATAGCGCCAACAAGAGGCAAAATCCCACAATTTTTTTCATGTGTCCTCAGACTGAGCCCATACATGTGTGTGCCAAATTTGATGAAAATATCTCAATTCGCTTCGGAGTTATAGACATTTATATGAAAAAACACGTAAAAAATGACTGACACACGACTTTTATTGAATTTTACTACCCCTTACTATCAATATTTTCACATTTGGGCATTAGCATATAGTTAACAAGCTATGATTGCGTACTTCTGACGGTGGTTTCGTCTCAATCGGACTAACGGTTTCGAAGATATCAGCAAATGTTTTTTAAGCGCTAAATCACAACGCTACACAAACCGTAAGTCGAAACCTAGCATATTTGGTATCTCTGGACTCGGCAACGATTCAGGACCTCAACGAGATGACTCCCGTGAAAATAAGTCAACCACAGCCAGAGTTATAAGCATTTGAAAAATAAATTTTACCACTAGGTGGCGCTGTTTCGAAACTTCTCAGGCTCCTTCAGGGCATCGTACTGATGACCCATACCGAGTTTCGTAACAATTCGTTCATGCGTTCAAAAAATACAGCTTTTTAGCACATAATTCAAAATGGCCGACAGCCAAAATGGCCGATCTGGGAAAATTGGATATCAGTCGACTCGGCATGACGCCCTGAATCTAAAGAGACCACTTTTATGATTTTTGGACAAACCGTTCAGAAGTTATGAGCGAAAATAGCCGTTTTTCATATCTCCGGACCAGTAGGTGGCACTGCGCCGAAACGCAGCATGTAGCCTCAGGTCATGCTTGTGATGACATGTACCAAGTTTGGTCTGAATACGATTAAGCGTTGCGGAGATACAGCCTTACGTCTGTTTTCGCAAGCGCTACGTAAAATTTGTTTGCGCGTTTATCGAAAGCGGTTTGACGAATCGACTTGAATTCCATAACTTTTTGTCGCCAATGCCTGGAGATGATCTGGTGCAATTTTGGTGAGAATCGGACAAACCGTCTAGGACGAGTTCGCAAAAGTAGGTTTTTTGGACAATTCAAAATGGCGGCCATATTTTTATGACGGAAAATGACGTCATTGGGTGCGATCGAATCGTCATGAGCTCAGGAATCAGAGGAAAAAATAATTTTGTTGATAGGCCAAACGGTTCAAAAGTTATTAGCATAATGATTTTGAAACTTTGGACAGGTGGTGGCGCTAGAGGGAATGAGTTAGAGACACCAAAATTGGTGCACTTACTGTTGGGACTGTCCTCTATCAGAATGTCAAACCGGAACAACTTTCCCGGACACGGTTCTAGGGGCTGCCATAGACGCCCAGTCGGAAGAAGAATAATAATAATAATAATAAATATAGCTGCAAGCAGCCATTCCGGGGCCAAGCGCAAACGCAGACGACAAGACATGCCAACATGGCTGGAAGTTTCAGACCGACAGCAGCAAGGTGCAATTAAAGACATTTAAAGATGAATTTAGGCAAAATGGCTTAAATTATATATACAGTGTCAGTAACTTATAAAATGATTTAATGGTTTATCACTTTCGACCAATAGGTGGCGCAGTTATGAAATCAATGCATTGTGATCAGAGTGAGGTGACAATGACACATACAAAGTTTGGTGTCAAAATGTGAAGGCATTGCAAAGATAAAGCCTAAATAGTCATTTTGGCAGCATGCCTCAACTTTGATGCTGTGGTATACGAAAACGGTTTCGTCTATCGTCACGAAATCCATAACTTTTAGTCGGCATGGTCTGGAGATGATATGATTCGATTTTGGTGAAAATCGGACGAATGGTCTAGGAGAAGTTCGAAAAAGAAGGTTTTGAAAGTAAATAAAGATGGCGGACAGGAAGTTCGTCCAAATACGTCAAACTTGGTATCTATGTTCTCAGCATGACCCAAGGAATCTGTTAAGACCAGTGTCATTACAATAAGCATATTTTTTCAAAAGTTATTAGCATTTTTGGAATTTTAATTTTAACTTTTGACCAACAGGTGGCGCTGTCTCGAAATCTTTTGAGTACCTTCAGGGGATGGTGCTGGTGGCAAATTATGAGTTTCCTAATGTTACAGCAATGCATTCATTAAGTATAGCATTTTACATCACAAAACTGTATTGAAGTCAATGGGAATTTCATGTTTTTTTCTATTATAGCGCCAACAAGAGGCAAAATCCCACAATTTTTTTCATGTGTCCTCAGACTGAGCCCATACATGTGTGTGCCAAATTTGATGAAAATATCTCAATTCGCTTCGGAGTTATAGACATTTATATGAAAAAACACGTAAAAAATGACTGACACACGACTTTTATTGAATTTTACTACCCCTTACTATCAATATTTTCACATTTGGGCATTAGCATATAGTTAACAAGCTATGATTGCGTACTTCTGACGGTGGTTTCGTCTCAATCGGACTAACGGTTTCGAAGATATCAGCAAATGTTTTTTAAGCGCTAAATCACAACGCTACACAAACCGTAAGTCGAAACCTAGCATATTTGGTATCTCTGGACTCGGCAACGATTCAGGACCTCAACGAGATGACTCCCGTGAAAATAAGTCAACCACAGCCAGAGTTATAAGCATTTGAAAAATAAATTTTACCACTAGGTGGCGCTGTTTCGAAACTTCTCAGGCTCCTTCAGGGCATCGTACTGATGACCCATACCGAGTTTCGTAACAATTCGTTCATGCGTTCAAAAAATACAGCATTTTAGCACATAATTCAAAATGGCCGACAGCCAAAATGGCCGATCTGGGAAAATTGGATATCAGTCGACTCGGCATGACGCCCTGAATCTAAAGAGACCACTTTTATAATTTTTGGACAAACCGTTCAGAAGTTATGAGCGAAAATAGCCGTTTTTCATATCTCCGGACCAGTAGGTGGCACTGCGCCGAAACGCAGCATGTAGCCTCAGGTCATGCTTGTGATGACATGTACCAAGTTTGGTCTGAATACGATTAAGCGTTGTGGAGATACAGCCTTACGTCTGTTTTCGCAAGCGCTACGTAAAATTTGTTTGCGCGTTTATCGAAAGCGGTTTGACGAATCGACTTGAATTCCATAACTTTTTGTCGCCAATGCCTGGAGATGATCTGGTGCAATTTTGGTGAGAATCGGACAAACCGTCTAGGACGAGTTCGCAAAAGTAGGTTTTTTGGACAATTCAAAATGGCGGCCATATTTTTATGACAGAAAATGACGTCATAGGGTGCGATCGAATCGTCATGAGCTCAGGAATCAGAGGAAAAAATAATTTTGTTGATAGGCCAAACGGTTCAAAAGTTATTAGCATAATGATTTTGAAACTTTGGACAGGTGGTGGCGCTAGAGGGAATGAGTTAGAGACACCAAAATTGGTGCACTTACTGTTGGGACTGTCCTCTATCAGAATGTCAAACCGGAACAACTTTCCCGGACACGGTTCTAGGGGCTGCCATAGACGCCCAGTCGGAAGAAGAATAATAATAATAAATATAGCTGCAAGCAGCCATTCCGGGGCCAAGCGCAAACGCAGACGACAAGACATGCCAACATGGCTGGAAGTTTCAGACCGACAGCAGCAAGGAGCAATTAAAGACATTTAAAGATGAATTTAGGCAAAATGGCTTAAATTATATATACAGTGTCAGTAACTTATAAAATGATTTAATGGTTTATCACTTTCGACCAATAGGTGGCGCAGTTATGAAATCAATGCATTGTGATCAGAGTGAGGTGACAATGACACATACAAAGTTTGGTGTCAAAATGTGAAGGCATTGCAAAGATAAAGCCTAAATAGTCATTTTGGCAGCATGCCTCAACTTTGATGCTGTGGTATACGAAAACGGTTTCGTCTATCGTCACGAAATCCATAACTTTTAGTCGGCATGGTCTGGAGATGATATGATTCGATTTTGGTGAAAATCGGACGAATGGTCTAGGAGAAGTTCGAAAAAGAAGGTTTTGAAAGTAAATAAAGATGGCGGACAGGAAGTTCGTCCAAATACGTCAAACTTGGTATCTATGTTCTCAGCATGACCCAAGGAATCTGTTAAGACCAGTGTCATTACAATAAGCATATTTTTTCAAAAGTTATTAGCATTTTTGGAATTTTAATTTTAACTTTTGACCAACAGGTGGCGCTGTCTCGAAATCTTTTGAGTACCTTCAGGGGATGGTGCTGGTGGCAAATTATGAGTTTCCTAATGTTACAGCAATGCATTCATTAAGTATAGCATTTTACATCACAAAACTGTATTGAAGTCAATGGGAATTTCATGTTTTTTTCTATTATAGCGCCAACAAGAGGCAAAATCCCACAATTTTTTTCATGTGTCCTCAGACTGAGCCCATACATGTGTGTGCCAAATTTGATGAAAATATCTCAATTCGCTTCGGAGTTATAGACATTTATATGAAAAAACACGTAAAAAATGACTGACACACGACTTTTATTGAATTTTACTACCCCTTACTATCAATATTTTCACATTTGGGCATTAGCGTATAGTTAACAAGCTATGATTGCGTACTTCTGACGGTGGTTTCGTCTCAATCGGACTAACGGTTTCGAAGATATCAGCAAATGTTTTTTAAGCGCTAAATCACAACGCTACACAAACCGTAAGTCGAAACCTAGCATATTTGGTATCTCTGGACTCGGCAACGATTCAGGACCTCAACGAGATGACTCCCGTGAAAATAAGTCAACCACAGCCAGAGTTATAAGCATTTGAAAAATAAATTTTACCACTAGGTGGCGCTGTTTCGAAACTTCTCAGGCTCCTTCAGGGCATCGTACTGATGACCCATACCGAGTTTCGTAACAATTCGTTCATGCGTTCAAAAAATACAGCATTTTAGCACATAATTCAAAATGGCCGACAGCCAAAATGGCCGATCTGGGAAAATTGGATATCAGTCGACTCGGCATGACGCCCTGAATCTAAAGAGACCACTTTTATGATTTTTGGACAAACCGTTCAGAAGTTATGAGCGAAAATAGCCGTTTTTCATATCTCCGGACCAGTAGGTGGCACTGCGCCGAAACGCAGCATGTAGCCTCAGGTCATGCTTGTGATGACATGTACCAAGTTTGGTCTGAATACGATTAAGCGTTGCGGAGATACAGCCTTACGTCTGTTTTCGCAAGCGCTACGTAAAATTTGTTTGCGCGTTTATCGAAAGCGGTTTGACGAATCGACTTGAATTCCATAACTTTTTGTCGACAATGCCTGGAGATGATCTGGTGCAATTTTGGTGAGAATCGGACAAACCGTCTAGGACGAGTTCGCAAAAGTAGGTTTTTTGGACAATTCAAAATGGCGGCCATATTTTTATGACGGAAAATGACGTCATTGGGTGCGATCGAATCGTCATGAGCTCAGGAATCAGAGGAAAAAATAATTTTGTTGATAGGCCAAACGGTTCAAAAGTTATTAGCATAATGATTTTGAAACTTTGGACAGGTGGTGGCGCTAGAGGGAATGAGTTAGAGACACCAAAATTGGTGCACTTACTGTTGGGACTGTCCTCTATCAGAATGTCAAACCGGAACAACTTTCCCGGACACGGTTCTAGGGGCTGCCATAGACGCCCAGTCGGAAGAAGAATAATAATAATAATAATAATAATAATAAGAACCGGAACAGATACAATAGGTGCCTCCGCACCTTCGGTGCTTGGCCCCTAATAATAAGAACCAGAACAGATACAATAGGTGCCTCCGCACCTTCGGTGCTTGGCCCCTAATAATAATAAGAACCGGAACAGATACAATAGGTGCCTCCGCACCTTCGGTGCTTGGCCCCTAATAATAACAAGCAGCCATTCCGGGGCCAAGCGCAAACGCAGACGACAAGACATGCCAACATGGCTGGAAGTTTCAGACCGACAGCAGCAAGGAGCAATTAAAGACATTTAAAGATGAATTTAGGCAAAATGGCTTAAATTATATATACAGTGTCAGTAACTTATAAATGATTTAATGGTTTATCACTTTCGACCAATAGGTGGCGCAGTTATGAAATCAATGCATTGTGATCAGAGTGAGGTGACAATGACACATACAAAGTTTGGTGTCAAAATGTGAAGGCATTGCAAAGATAAAGCCTAAATATAGCTGCAAGCAGCCATTCCGGGGCCAAGCGCAAACGCAGACGACAAGACATGCCAACATGGCTGGAAGTTTCAGACCGACAGCAGCAAGGAGCAATTAAAGACATTTAAAGATGAATTTAGGCAAAATGGCTTAAATTATATATACAGTGTCAGTAACTTATAAAATGATTTAATGGTTTATCACTTTCGACCAATAGGTGGCGCAGTTATGAAATCAATGCATTGTGATCAGAGTGAGGTGACAATGACACATACAAAGTTTGGTGTCAAAATGTGAAGGCATTGCAAAGATAAAGCCTAAATAGTCATTTTGGCAGCATGCCTCAACTTTGATGCTGTGGTATACGAAAACGGTTTCGTCTATCGTCACGAAATCCATAACTTTTAGTCGGCATGGTCTGGAGATGATATGATTCGATTTTGGTGAAAATCGGACGAATGGTCTAGGAGAAGTTCGAAAAAGAAGGTTTTGAAAGTAAATAAAGATGGCGGACAGGAAGTTCGTCCAAATACGTCAAACTTGGTATCTATGTTCTCAGCATGACCCAAGGAATCTGTTAAGACCAGTGTCATTACAATAAGCATATTTTTTCAAAAGTTATTAGCATTTTTGGAATTTTAATTTTAACTTTTGACCAACAGGTGGCGCTGTCTCGAAATCTTTTGAGTACCTTCAGGGGATGGTGCTGGTGGCAAATTATGAGTTTCCTAATGTTACAGCAATGCATTCATTAAGTATAGCATTTTACATCACAAAACTGTATTGAAGTCAATGGGAATTTCATGTTTTTTTCTATTATAGCGCCAACAAGAGGCAAAATCCCACAATTTTTTTCATGTGTCCTCAGACTGAGCCCATACATGTGTGTGCCAAATTTGATGAAAATATCTCAATTCGCTTCGGAGTTATAGACATTTATATGAAAAAACACGTAAAAAATGACTGACACACGACTTTTATTGAATTTTACTACCCCTTACTATCAATATTTTCACATTTGGGCATTAGCATATAGTTAACAAGCTATGATTGCGTACTTCTGACGGTGGTTTCGTCTCAATCGGACTAACGGTTTCGAAGATATCAGCAAATGTTTTTTAAGCGCTAAATCACAACGCTACACAAACCGTAAGTCGAAACCTAGCATATTTGGTATCTCTGGACTCGGCAACGATTCAGGACCACAACGAGATGACTCCCGTGAAAATAAGTCAACCACAGCCAGAGTTATAAGCATTTGAAAAATAAATTTTACCACTAGGTGGCGCTGTTTCGAAACTTCTCAGGCTCCTTCAGGGCATCGTACTGATGACCCATACCGAGTTTCGTAACAATTCGTTCATGCGTTCAAAAAATACAGCATTTTAGCACATAATTCAAAATGGCCGACAGCCAAAATGGCCGATCTGGGAAAATTGGATATCAGTCGACTCGGCATGACGCCCTGAATCTAAAGAGACCACTTTTATGATTTTTGGACAAACCGTTCAGAAGTTATGAGCGAAAATAGCCGTTTTTCATATCTCCGGACCAGTAGGTGGCACTGCGCCGAAACGCAGCATGTAGCCTCAGGTCATGCTTGTGATGACATGTACCAAGTTTGGTCTGAATACGATTAAGCGTTGCGGAGATACAGCCTTACGTCTGTTTTCGCAAGCGCTACGTAAAATTTGTTTGCGCGTTTATCGAAAGCGGTTTGACGAATCGACTTGAATTCCATAACTTTTTGTCGCCAATGCCTGGAGATGATCTGGTGCAATTTTGGTGAGAATCGGACAAACCGTCTAGGACGAGTTCGCAAAAGTAGGTTTTTTGGACAATTCAAAATGGCGGCCATATTTTTATGACGGAAAATGACGTCATTGGGTGCGATCGAATCGTCATGAGCTCAGGAATCAGAGGAAAAAATAATTTTGTTGATAGGCCAAACGGTTCAAAAGTTATTAGCATAATGATTTTGAAACTTTGGACAGGTGGTGGCGCTAGAGGGAATGAGTTAGAGACACCAAAATTGGTGCACTTACTGTTGGGACTGTCCTCTATCAGAATGTCAAACCGGAACAACTTTCCCGGACACGGTTCTAGGGGCTGCCATAGACGCCCAGTCGGAAGAAGAATAATAATAATAAATATAGCTGCAAGCAGCCATTACCGGGGCCAAGCGCAAGAAGCGGCAACAGATGCCATCATGGGTTGGAGTGGCAGATCAACTGCAGCAAGGAGCAATTAAGGACATTTTAAGAGAATTTTGGTAAAATGGCTGAAAAATCATATACATTAACTAAAAGTATGACTTAATGGATTATCACTTTCGACCAATAGGTGGCGCAGTTATGAAATCAATGCATTGTGATCAGAGTGAGGTGACAATGACACATACAAAGTTTGGTGTCAAAATGTGAAGGCATTGCAAAGATAAAGCCTAAATAGTCATTTTGGCAGCATGCCTCAACTTTGATGCTGTGGTATACGAAAACGGTTTCGTCTATCGTCACGAAATCCATAACTTTTAGTCGGCATGGTCTGGAGATGATATGATTCGATTTTGGTGAAAATCGGACGAATGGTCTAGGAGAAGTTCGAAAAAGAAGGTTTTGAAAGTAAATAAAGATGGCGGACAGGAAGTTCGTCCAAATACGTCAAACTTGGTATCTATGTTCTCAGCATGACCCAAGGAATCTGTTAAGACCAGTGTCATTACAATAAGCATATTTTTTCAAAAGTTATTAGCATTTTTGGAATTTTAATTTTAACTTTTGACCAACAGGTGGCGCTGTCTCGAGATCTTTTGAGTACCTTCAGGGGATGGTGCTGGTGGCAAATTATGAGTTTCCTAATGTTACAGCAATGCATTCATTAAGTATAGCATTTTACATCACAAAACTGTATTGAAGTCAATGGGAATTTCATGTTTTTTTCTATTATAGCGCCAACAAGAGGCAAAATCCCACAATTTTTTTCATGTGTCCTCAGACTGAGCCCATACATGTGTGTGCCAAATTTGATGAAAATATCTCAATTCGCTTCGGAGTTATAGACATTTATATGAAAAAACACGTAAAAAATGACTGACACACGACTTTTATTGAATTTTACTACCCCTTACTATCAATATTTTCACATTTGGGCATTAGCATATAGTTAACAAGCTATGATTGCGTACTTCTGACGGTGGTTTCGTCTCAATCGGACTAACGGTTTCGAAGATATCAGCAAATGTTTTTTAAGCGCTAAATCACAACGCTACACAAACCGTAAGTCGAAACCTAGCATGTTTGGTATCTCTAGACTCGGCAACGATTCAGGACCTCAACGAGATGACTCCCGTGAAAATAAGTCAACCACAGCCAGAGTTATAAGCATTTGAAAAATAAATTTTACCACTAGGTGGCGCTGTTTCGAAACTTCTCAGGCTCCTTCAGGGCATCGTACTGATGACCCATACCGAGTTTCGTAACAATTCGTTAATGCGTTCAAAAAATACAGCATTTTTGCACATAATTCAAAATGGCCGACAGCCAAAATGGCCGATCTGGGAAAATTGGATATCAGTCGACTCGGCATGACGCCTTGAATCTAGCAAGACCACTTTTATGATTTTTGGACAAACCGTTCAGAAGTTATAAGCAAAAATAGCCATTTTTCATATCTCCGGACCAGTAGGTGGCGCTGCGCCGAAACGCAGCATGTAGCCTCAGTTCATGCTTGTGATGACATGTACCAAGTTTGGTCTAAATAGGATTAAGCGTTGCGGAGATACAGGCTTACGTCTGTTTTCGCAAGCGCTACGTAAAATTAGTTTGTGCGTTTATCGAAAACGGTTTGACTAATCGACTTGAATTCCATAACTTTTTGTCGGCACTGCCTGGAGATGATCTGGTGCAATTTTGGTGAAAATCGGACAAACCGTCTAGGACGAGTTCGCAAAAGTAGGTTTTTCAGATTATTCAAAATGGCGGGAAATTTTTCATGACGGAAAATGACGTCATAGGGTGCAATCAAATCGTCATGAGCCCAGGAATCAGAGGAAAAAAGAATTTTGTCGATAGGCCTTACGGTTCAAAAGTTATTAGCATAATGATTTTGAAACTTTGGACAGGTGGTGGCGCTAGAGGCAATGAGTTAGAGACACCAAAATTGGTGCAATTACTGTTGGGACTGTCCTCTATCAGAATGTCAAACCGGAACAACTTTCCCGGACACGGTTCTAGGGGCTGCCATAGACGCCCAGTCGGAAGAAGAAGAAGAAGAAGAAGAATAATAATAAATATAGCTGCAAGCAGCCATTCCGGGGCCAAGCGCAAACGCAGACGACAAGACATGCCAACATGGCTGGAAGTTTCAGACCGACAGCAGCAAGGAGCAATTAAAGACATTTAAAGATGAATTTAGGCAAAATGGCTTAAATTATATATACAGTGTCAGTAACTTATAAAATGATTTAATGGTTTATCACTTTCGACCAATAGGTGGCGCAGTTATGAAATCAATGCATTGTGATCAGAGTGAGGTGACAATGACACATACAAAGTTTGGTGTCAAAATGTGAAGGCATTGCAAAGATAAAGCCTAAATAGTCATTTTGGCAGCATGCCTCAACTTTGATGCTGTGGTATACGAAAACGGTTTCGTCTATCGTCACGAAATCCATAACTTTTAGTCGGCATGGTCTGGAGATGATATGATTCGATTTTGGTGAAAATCGGACGAATGGTCTAGGAGAAGTTCGAAAAAGAAGGTTTTGAAAGTAAATAAAGATGGCGGACAGGAAGTTCGTCCAAATACGTCAAACTTGGTATCTATGTTCTCAGCATGACCCAAGGAATCTGTTAAGACCAGTGTCATTACAATAAGCATATTTTTTCAAAAGTTATTAGCATTTTTGGAATTTTAATTTTAACTTTTGACCAACAGGTGGCGCTGTCTCGAAATCTTTTGAGTACCTTCAGGGGATGGTGCTGGTGGCAAATTATGAGTTTCCTAATGTTACAGCAATGCATTCATTAAGTATAGCATTTTACATCACAAAACTGTATTGAAGTCAATGGGAATTTCATGTTTTTTTCTATTATAGCGCCAACAAGAGGCAAAATCCCACAATTTTTTTCATGTGTCCTCAGACTGAGCCCATACATGTGTGTGCCAAATTTGATGAAAATATCTCAATTCGCTTCGGAGTTATAGACATTTATATGAAAAAACACGTAAAAAATGACTGACACACGACTTTTATTGAATTTTACTACCCCTTACTATCAATATTTTCACATTTGGGCATTAGCATATAGTTAACAAGCTATGATTGCGTACTTCTGACGGTGGTTTCGTCTCAATCGGACTAACGGTTTCGAAGATATCAGCAAATGTTTTTTAAGCGCTAAATCACAACGCTACACAAACCGTAAGTCGAAACCTAGCATATTTGGTATCTCTGGACTCGGCAACGATTCAGGACCTCAACGAGATGACTCCCGTGAAAATAAGTCAACCACAGCCAGAGTTATAAGCATTTGAAAAATAAATTTTACCACTAGGTGGCGCTGTTTCGAAACTTCTCAGGCTCCTTCAGGGCATCGTACTGATGACCCATACCGAGTTTCGTAACAATTCGTTCATGCGTTCAAAAAATACAGCATTTTAGCACATAATTCAAAATGGCCGACAGCCAAAATGGCCGATCTGGGAAAATTGGATATCAGTCGACTCGGCATGACGCCCTGAATCTAAAGAGACCACTTTTATGATTTTTGGACAAACCGTTCAGAAGTTATGAGCGAAAATAGCCGTTTTTCATATCTCCGGACCAGTAGGTGGCACTGCGCCGAAACGCAGCATGTAGCCTCAGGTCATGCTTGTGATGACATGTACCAAGTTTGGTCTGAATACGATTAAGCGTTGCGGAGATACAGCCTTACGTCTGTTTTCGCAAGCGCTACGTAAAATTTGTTTGCGCGTTTATCGAAAGCGGTTTGACGAATCGACTTGAATTCCATAACTTTTTGTCGCCAATGCCTGGAGATGATCTGGTGCAATTTTGGTGAGAATCGGACAAACCGTCTAGGACGAGTTCGCAAAAGTAGGTTTTTTGGACAATTCAAAATGGCGGCCATATTTTTATGACGGAAAATGACGTCATAGGGTGCGATCGAATCGTCATGAGCTCAGGAATCAGAGG
>JAVALU010001671.1:0-180620 GCA_030770095.1 Gila robusta | reverse complement strand
CTACATATATATAAAGTAAATTGACTCTATATCAAGCATTTTCTTTTTTAATATATATATTTTAAAGGGGACATATCATGAAAATCTGACTTTTTACATGTTTAAGTGCTATAATTGGGTCCCCAGTGCATCTACCAACCCAGACAACATGAAAAGTGACAACCCAATAATTTTGTTTTGGTAGCCCACGGCGCCGCCATTTGGTTTTCGCAAGTGACAACAGTGTAACCAGTTCTAAGGATGACCAGACGTCCCGTTTTTCCCGGGACAGTCCTGTATTTCAACTCTAATTTTAGTGTCCCGACTTAATATGAAAAAATCATGTTTTGTCCCGTATTTCATCGTTAATATATATTTTTTTATATATTATAGTTTTCATTTTTGAAAGGCTACGTGAATATGTATGTTATGTTCAAACCGTGCAGCGTGCACATGGCAGAGAGGTGGAGAGCGAGAGACCTTGCGTGTGTGTGCTAATGTGCCTCATGAAGCGCATGTAAGACGCAAAAGTTCGAGCAAAGCATGCAAACTGTTCTGTTGTTGCTGCAAAGACGAGCACAGAAAACTATTTGACACCAAAAATGTCACAGTTGTCTTATAAAGATCTCAGTGAACGGTTTACTTGTGTGAAAGTTAAACATGACAGTACATGCAAGTCGATGAGATAGATCAACGTAACTCCACAACAACTACATACATGTATCCACTAACCATTCAGAAATGTCCATGTGCGACTAAAAGTTGCAACCTCTTCCTGAGTGTCTCCTTAAAGCTGCTCTCCGCTACTGGTTATTCCTGAGATTTTGGATGAGTGAGATTATTTGCGTGTTTTGTCATTGCCAGAGTATCCGAAGCTCATGTAAAGGATCGGCCCTCTTTTGAACGGAAGTGGGGAGCAGCAGCTCATTTGCATTTTAGACACACACAAAAACGGAAGATTTTGTGGGCAAATTTGACAAACTATAATAAATTATCTGGGGGGTGTTTTGAGCTGAAATTTCACAGATACATTCTGGGGACACCATATATTTATATTACATCTTGTGAAAAGGGACATAATATGTCACATTTAATAGTTTTTCTCTCTGTTTTCAGGAGGAAGAAGAGGAGAGAAGGTGGAACTGAAGACGAGAATCAAAAGCGGGCGAGTCGGCAAACACACACCTCCATCTACAGCTGCAATACAGTGTGACTGTATTGTTGCATTGAACTATGAATACAACAGTGTATATGAAGCAATATAAGTGTATAAATCTTTCTCTATAGGCGGCTGACGCGAGTGATGATACATACACAGCTCTGGATCCAGCGTCCAGAACATCTGCTGATGTTTACAGCACAATCACAGTCAGTAAATGTCTTTTACACACTTTTACACTCAGATTCAGCAGATCCACACATAAACAGGCTGTTGTTGATCTGTCTCTCACAGTCTGTTCAGTCCAGAGCTCCTGATGACACCTACACGGCTCTTGAGCTTCAGTCCAGATCTTCTGAATATGAGAATCTAGCAGTGACTTCAGCAGATCCACATTAAACTGTATTACTGTTAATATGCAGGAACATCTGATGCTCCTCACAAACTGATAATCCATCATTATGAGCTCATAAACATCATTTCATTATCAATAACCTTCTGATTTCTTAAACTGTGTATATTGTAATTGCAAACTCTTAACAGTATAAGATCAGAATTTATTTTTTGTATTAGTCTTGCAAATATATATTTTAGCCTTTATTTCACATTTTATGTTTGCGCTGCATATGCAAATGCATTCGAGGAGAAAACTTGTTAACTTTAAATTGAAATATTTAAAGTAACATCGCAATAACATGTAGTCGATACTTTAGTGTCTGCTGCACTGGAGTATTTAACATTTAATTGATGCATGTTAATTGCAGAGCTAAGCAGTATTTACACAGCCTTACACAGTCTTCCGTTCATTTTCGGATGCATTCGTCCCCGAGATTGGTTTGCAGTGATCGACCTGAATGACGCGTACTTTCATGTGTAGGCTAGTAGAAATTTTAATATTCATTGATCAGTAATAGACATTGCAAGGGAATACAACATGTTTTTCTTCTCACTTGGAATGATGTTTGAACAAGAGATATATTTGTATCTGTGAACATGCAGAGTGAAGCACCCACAGCTGAACAAGGCCTTTTGGTCCTAGAGGTCAGGATACAGCTAAATTCATGGTCCTATTGTCAGTCAAGTGACAAAGAGGAGCACATGCAACAGTGCACAGCAAAATCCCCAGAGTTAAATTAACTCTGCTCAGAGAACATTTGGTCCCTCTCTACAGAGAGTTAAAATAACTCTGAATCAGAGTTAAATTTAATGAGATACTTAAGTGATTAATTAAGTGATGATTGGGCATTAATGATGAACACCTGCTGTCAACAAGCAGAAGCACTGAAGGAAAGACAAACAACAAGAACAGAAAAAAGAGAAACACAAGAACTACAACTGACTTCTAGCCACAGCCTTAGATGAAATCAAATTAAGACAAAAGACATTCCATCTCTAAAGATCTCAGCAGAGGAGGATTATACAACTCCACAAACAGCATTACCAGCTTCACTTATTACTAACCAGAATGACTTTATTTCTGTCAGACGTCTACAGAAGTTCTTATTGAGAATTAACTGAGGTTTAGATGTTGACGACTTATTGAAAATGGTTGGTCACCATTATGGTGACGAGTGTTTCATTTAGTTGGGCAGTTTGACTCATAGCATTATTTTATGAGTTTGTGTCAAAGTTTGGCTTTTGTAATAGCTTTTACCAAAACACATAATGTGTTGCAAAGAAAGCCAGAAGCAAAGATGATCAGGTGATTTAGTTTTCAACAAAAAGTAGAATGATGCATTTATCTCATCACTGTCTGAAAGTGGTCATTTGGTGTTATTAGATTATATTCACTAACAATACTCTCTTGACACAGATAAGACATTTATTTTTTTTTAAAATGGGGGAATTTATTTATGTAAGACATAGACATCAAGAATCAGCATATGAATCTCAACAATGGTGACATGTTTCATGCCGCAATGCATCCTGGGAGCCATGAGTTTTATACTATTGTGGCTCCCAGCATGCATTGCGGCATGAAGCATGTTACCATTGTTGAGATTCATATGCTGATTATTGATGTCTGTGTCTAAAAAAAAAAATCCCAATAATGTATTTTAAAAACAAAATTCGGAATGTCCGATCTGTGGCTAGAGTATTTTTAGTGAATATAATCTATTAACATCAAATAACCACTTTCGGAAAGTGATGAGAAAATGCAATATTAAATTTTTGGTTGTTGAAAACTATATCACCTGATCATCTATGATTCCCGCTTTCTTTGTGACAAATTACGTGTTTTGGTAAAAACTATTACAACAAACCACAAACTCGCAAAAAAAAGCCAAGAGTCAAACTACCCAACTAAAGGTAACGCTCATCACCATAATGGTGATCAAACATTTTCAGTAAATCGTCAACATCTAAACCTCAGTTAATTCTCAATAAAACCTTCCGTAGACGTAAGACACAAATAAAGTAAATCTGCTTAGTAATAAGTGAAGCTGGTAATGCTGTTTGTGGAGTTGTTTAATCCTCCTCTGCTGAGATCTTCACAGATTTAATGTATTTTGTCTTAATTTGATTTCATTTAAGGCTGTGGCTAGAAGTCAGTTGTAGTTCTTGTGTTTCTCTTTTTTTCTGTTCTTGTTGTTTCTCTTTCCTTCAGTGATTATGCTTGTTGACAGCAGGTGTTCATCAGTAATGCCCAATCATTAATTAATTAATCAATTAAGTATCTCATTAACTTTAACTCTGATTCAGAGTTATTTTAACTCTCTGTAGAGAGGGACCAAATGTTCTTTGAGCAGAGTTAATTTAACTCTGGGGATTTTGCTGTGTGTATTCCTTATTTGGCAACCTGTCTCAAGAAAGACACAGACTGTAACCTTGGAAATGTTGTAAAAGCTGTTCAGCCCTTCCTGGTGTTGTCTCACTCACTCTACAGCGTACAGCGTAAGTAATTCTAGCAAGAATAAATACCTTTTAAAAGACAGTTTGGTTTCAGAGTGTCTCTTACACAGTGATGATGGTTTGATGAATAATTTTTCACAGCACATGTCTCAATTCTCCCGCGACACAGGCATTTCCTGTGCTTTGCGTTCGAGGGTCGAGCATATCGAAGGATAAGCATATCGCATATCAACCTAAATAGGTGGGTTTTACCTCTGTTTTAAAGTAATTTTATTCAAGCTAGGTTTACATGGGAAACTATAGCAAGACCAAATGAAAGCTAATATCAGAGAAGTAATATTGCCCTGTAAAAAAAAAAAACTTTGAAATTTACGGTAAAAAAACGGCAGCTGTGGTTGCCAGTATTTTACCGTAAAAAATATGGTGGCAACCTTTTATGTTTTATGGGACTTAAATTTACAGGCAAAAAAAAAACACAATATAAAAAAAACTGTGAAATTTACGGTAAAAAAATGTCAGCTTGGTTGCCAGTATTCAACCATAAAAAATATGGTAGAAACCTTACTTTGGACTTACAATTACGAAAAAAAAAAAAAAAACATCAGCAGGACTTAAATGTGTGGTAAAAAAAAAACCCATCAGCTGTGGTTTCCAGTACCATAAACAATACAGTAGTAACCTTTTAGTTTTCACGGGACAACCCTTATATTTCATTAATCGATAAACGTTATCATTCAATTTCACTAAAGTATTAAAATCTGTTTTACACCTTTGTAATATACTGATAACCACAGTAACAATACAGGCGGTAAAAAAGAAAACCACATGATGATTCAAAGTTCATCACCATTCATTTTCCACAAGCTGAGGCAGATATTAATATAAAGAAGGTGCACAGTGCCATTACACACACATACAAAACAAACAAAAAAACATTTAAGGAAAATTTCTTTAAAGATTTTTTGCACTTTATTTAAATTAGGATATTTTACTTTATTTTTACGTTTTTTTTGTTTTTTGTTTGGCAACCACACTCTAAAAAAAGATGTGTTAAAAAACAACACACAGGATGTGTTGATGGTATTTTGACACATGTTGTGTACACTCTAGGGATGGGACGATTACCGGTTTCACTATAAACCACGATAAAATGTACTGACGGTTAGTAATATCGTTTAAAATTCAATTATCATTAAAACCGTGTTTGATTATCGCGATTTTAATAACTCACTATAAATCCTGTCCAGCCAGCAACAGTCTGACGCAGCGCGCAATGTTGGGGTTTTTCTTTTTATTCGAGAAGGAATGGCGGAAGGCGGTGACCGTGTTCGGGAGATTTTTCAGCCTTTTCAGAGGACCAAATCTGAGGTGTGGTCATATTTTGGCATTTACAAAAATCCTGAGGGAAACTTAATCGAGGATGGTCACTCTGTCTGCAGAACATGCACAAAAAAGTCGCAGTGATAGGGGTAAACACTTCAAATCTGCCGAGTCGTCCTGTGTGACCATCACACACTGCTGTAGCGAACGCAAGGCAAGTTAACTTTGATCTCAATACTAAAACTACATTGGGAAATAATTGGGCACAAAATGTTGTTTTGAGTTGAAATATTTTATCTCACTCACTTGAAATAAACTTGAAGCTTCCGCGAAGAAAAGTTCGCAGCAAGTGGCTTTGAGCCAAAGACGAACGAACGAGTTCAAACAAGACTATTAAGAGTGACATTTAAGAGATAATAATGTATATTCATTGTACACTTATAACACCGATTTTTTATTACCACATAATTACGGGGACATATTGAATAGAGATTAATATCTCTATTCTTACCTGTTAAATCCATTTTGTACAGCGTACAAAACTCATCCGGACAAGATGATCACAACAATATTATTAAATTCTGTAAACAATAAATCATCTCTGATTTCATTTTCAATACAATCAAAAACGGAGACGCAAGATGACAAGTTGTATTTGAATGAAATGAGAGCGTGCGTCCGTTGTGATATACATGGTTGTGCGCTGAGTTATAATGCGTTGCTATTGACGATGACGACGGTCATTATAAGGAAGGAAATGCCACAGAATAGAATCTTACTTTAAAAAGTGCATAGAGCTGCTTGTTTTATTTGTTGTTTGTTGATTCTCAAATATAAAACTTGTTGAAATGTTTTCAGTGTGAGCATCAGTTCTTTTTTAACACTTTCATCTTGTTTTAACAAAACCGTGATAATATTGATAATCACGATAATTTCGGTCACTATAATCGTGATATGAAATTTTCATACCATCCCATCCCTAGTACACTCTAAAAAAAGATGTGTTAAAAACAACACACAGGATGTGTTGATGGTATTTTGACACATGTTGTGTATATTTTTAACACACGTGTGTTAAAATGTAACTCTGGATAGAATAGCACTGGGTGGAGGGAAGTTCGTGTTTATGAAAAAATTATAGGTATATTTTATATGGTATCCCATATAATGCTCTAAAATAAATAAAGCAATACATTCAAATAAATAAATTAAATCTTCATTCATGAAAACTTAAAGATTAATGGGTGTTTTTTTGTTGTTTTTTTTTGCAGACAATCACATCATGCCTCTTTTTCAATGTATTTTTCAAATGCTGCTTTCACTTGTTATTAATAACCAGATTAACTTTATTTCTGTCAGACTCTACAGAAGCTCTTATTGAGAATTAACAGGTTTTGGTGTTGACGATTCATTAAATGTTTCATTTAAAGTCACCAGAATCGTGATTAGTGTCAGTTTTATTTGGGCTCTTGACCCTTGACTCTTTAATATTAGTTTTCTCTGATTACTATAAATGTGCGTTTATTTTAACACATATGAAATAGCAGAAATAGTCATGGGAACAATATGCCCAGATGATAATATTATTATCATGGACACATAAGATTATTAAGCTTAGCAAGAGTTTAATATTTGAAAGATGAATGTAATATATAAAAGATGATTTTTAAAAAGATAAGAATTTTGCAATTAACTTTAAATTAATTTTTAAAAACACAGTTCATAAAGAGCCTTACAGTCTAAGGTATCAAACAGACTTCAAGAATCAGCGTATGAATCTCAACAATGGTGACAAATGAAAAGCTTCATGCTGCAATGCATTCTGTTTGCCACCATAGTACAAATCTCATCCATGACTCCCAGCATGCATTGCGGCATGAAGCTTTTCTTTTGTCACCATTGTTGAGATTCATACGCTGATTCTTGAGGTCTGTGTTTAACTACTTTCTGTTGCAGATTAAAATTATCAGAAAACTTTTTTATTCTTATTCTGCACTGCTGGATAGCATGGTGTAGTGTCACAAGATTGTTATAACTAACAGCACATAAATAAATTTAATGCGCACCATCCATATACTTGATCAGAACAGCACTTGCTGATTATGACATCATCAAGTATCATCTGATCATATTTTCTCTCAACATAACAAATTGTATTATATTAAAATACATTTAAAGCAGCCAGAGAAAAACTTAAAGAAGAGTAAAGGGTCAAGAGCTCAAATAAAGGAGCCATTAATCACGATTCTGGTGACTTCAAATAAAACATTCAATGTAACATCAACATCTAAAACTCAATTTTAACTTATTCTCAATAAGAGCTTGTCTATGTAGATTCATGATGTCTAAACCATCCAAATGTTCAAACAAACTCTTTATTAAACGTCACTGGACTACATAAACACAAGTTAACAATACGTTTCAGTGTTCATCCAAACACTCAGTTGTAAAAACACAGGAAGTAACTCTGGCAAATACACACCGACTACAGTCACATGTGACACATATCTGACACAAGTTGTGTAACTATAACACATTAGTGTGTAAAAGGTTTCAACACACTTCTGTGTAAGAGGAATAACACATTAGTTGTGTTAAAGGTAATACAAAATGTGTAGCCCTAAACACAGAGGTGTGTTAAGAAATAACACAGGTTGAGTGTTAAATTTGACACAACATGTGTTGTCCCTGAGCACACACACCACATGTGTTAAAATCTACACAACATGTGTTGTCCCTGAGCACACTCACTACATGTGTTAAAATCTACACAACATGTGTTAAAATCTACACAACATGTGTTGTCCCTGAGCACACACACTACATGTGTTAAAATCTACACAACATGTGTTGTCCCTGAGCTGATTCAGCACATGTGTTAAAATCTACACAACATGTGTAATAGTTAACACATCTCTTTTTACAGGTTGTGTTGTTTTCAACTCATCATTTTATAAGAGCGTGCCGACACTCACCATCACTGTGAATGGTATGTAGTGTTTGCTATGTTTCTCAAACATACAGGCCAGTGTAAATACAAGTTATTTATATAAAATATTTTGTCAGTTGCTACATTTTAAATAATTCAAAGTGGAAACTGTTAACTGTTATCTCTCATGAACTTTTGTCAAAAGCAGCATTATCAGTTATGGGTTGAAGTGTGAATAACTGAATAATGTCCAGTACAGTGAGTCTGTCCAGTCATTGAGCTTGAGACATTGTCTTGTACTTTGTGTGCACATGCATTCTGTACTCGACTATTGATTAAATTATTAATATTTTTGCATCTGGCCCTTTCGCTTTATTTTTTAAAATGACACAATGTGTGTGTTAAAATGACTTGCACATTTATTGTGTTAAATTTGACACAACATGTGTTGTCCCTGAGCACACTCCCCACTAAACAACATGATGTCCAAAAGACGTCTTTTCAACGTCTTTGTCACAAAAGTCGGACGTTGAAAAGACGTCCACTGAGGAGCCAGAATGAAAGTTTTTATGACGTCTTTTTTTGACGTGTTCTGCACGTCCGATCTAGACGTTCATGGACCCTCTTCGGACAAGGTTAAAAACTAGTTCAAATGTGGCCATTGTGGACATATTATCAACATCATTTATGGTCTCATTTAGACAATTTATACTGTTTCTGGACCAAATAAACACTCAGGATGCATTAAAATAAAACTCATGTTTATATCAATGTAATTTCCTTACATTGTTTAGATGAGGTTTAGATGTTGATGTTTCATTTTAAGTTACCATTGTGGTAATCAGTGTTTGCTTTAGTTGGGCTCTTGGTCCCAGTTGTTTTTGCTTTAACTTTTCTTTGGCTGTTGTAACTGTGTGGTTGTATAACACCTTTGTTGTGGCAGAGAAAGCAAAGAAAAAGTAAGATTGGCTGTCATCAGCTCCTTGTTGATGATGACAAAATCGTCATAAAGTGAGCATTTAGTGTAGTGTCTAGACTTTCGTCTTTATATCTGGCATTTATAAGCCCCAATCTTGTGGAACTGCATTATTTGGACCAGTACCATTAAAATAATCACTTATTTGAAGGTGGATAAAAGCATGTGTACACAATGTTTTGAGCAAGTGTATCACGTAGTCACACATAGACATCAAGATTTTGCATATGATTCTCAACAACGGTGACAACCAAAACAAAAAAGCTTGGGAATCAAGGATGTTTTGTACTATGAAAACTACCCATCATGCATTGCAGCATGAAGCTTTTTTTATTTTCACCATTGTTGTGAATCATACGCAAAATCTTGAAGCCTGTGTGTGACTAAATGGAATATTTTCTCATAACATTGTGTAAACATGCTTTTTTTATCCACTTTCAAATAAGTGATTATTGCAATGGTACTGGTCCAAATAATGCAGTTCCACAAGATTGGTGGTTATAAATAACAGATATAAAGACAAAAGTCTAAACACAATATTAAATGCTCACTTTGTGTTGATTTTGTCATCATCAACAAGGCGCTGATGACAGCTGATCTTACTTTTTCTTTGTTTTCTCTGCCACAACTAAGGTGTATACAAACATACAGTTACAACAGCCAAAGAAAAGTTAAAGCAAAAACAACTGGGACCAAGAGCCCAACTAAAGCAAACACTGATGCGTGCGTGCGTGCGTGCGTGCGTGCGTGCGTGCGTGCGTGCGTGCGTGCGTGCGTGCGTGCGTGCGTGCGTGCGTGCGTGCGTGCGTGCGTGCGTGCGTGCGTGCGTCCCTAACTTTGATGATCCAAAAAACTGTACTTGTAAAAACAAC
This sequence comes from Gila robusta, assembly GCA_030770095.1. Classification (NCBI taxonomy): domain Eukaryota; kingdom Metazoa; phylum Chordata; class Actinopteri; order Cypriniformes; family Leuciscidae; genus Gila; species Gila robusta. The sequence goes on along the minus strand of JAVALU010001671.1, from coordinate 170,532 downwards.
CCGCCACTATGTCCACTTCTCAAAACAGTGAACTAAACAACACATTTACCAAAAGTGAACAAATTAATTTTTAATTGTAAATGTATTATTAGCCCCTCCCCCCTGCCCCTCAAATACTTAGCTACGTCCCTGATTCAAACGTGCAGAGCGGCGTTCGCTCAGTCTGGCTGACTGGCTCACACACACAGCGAGTCTGCTGCGGTGCGGTGGCCCTGCAAACCGACTGGAGAGACTGAGCTGCCCCAGAGCCTCTGAAGGTGAAGTGAGTTTCCCCAGGTGTAGTTTACGTTTAACTTAAAGTTACATTTGTAATGAATGTATTGTATGCTAAAGACAGTTCAGCGTCAGCAAAAACAACGAGTCTATTACGTTAGCCAAAATCAGCGGTCAAATCGCTCCCTCGTGATTTGTAAGAGCACTCTTCCCTTTGATTAGCCTAATTTTAATTTTAGTAAAGACAAGAACAGCTTAATAAAAAATATATATATTGTTTGTATCCATAACGTTTACTGATGGTCGCCGTTACGCCGACGTTACGTTACAACACACAATAGGCCTACAGTGCCAGTTAGGAGATCGATCATTTGATTAGCTAATCAGTCGATTCTCTCAGATATCACAGCAATGAAACCAGGTTACAACTGGGGAAATAACAAATACAATAGGATTAAGTAGTCTAAACATAACTGATGTGTGCATGTGATAAATCTTTCTGATTTTACATTTGTTATAGGCTACTTATTAGCTACATGGCCCTACAGTGTAATGTAATACAAGGATAACCAGAGGTTTTCACATATTGACTTGATCAGGCAAGACTAGTTGAAGAAAGTAGCTGGAGCCTAACCATGAAAAGGAAGGCTAAAAATGGGGATATTGCCAGCTTTTTTGCTAAAAAAATCCAAAGAAGTACACAGGAGGAAGAGCGTGAGGGAAATGAAGGAGAAGGCAGTAAACTGGAGAGACCAGGAGGGTCAGAGCAGAAGAAGACAGAAGGAGACGAGGAAATAAGTGACGGAGAAGAGGAAATAAGTGACGGAGAAGAGGAAATAAGTGAAGGAGATGAGGAAAAAGAAGAATCAATGAGGGATGAAGAGGAGGCTCCAGATTCAGAGAGTGGGACAGAGGCAGGGAGTGATCAGGAGGAGGAAGATGACAGAGAGGAAGAGGGTAGACCTGCAATTCCCCCTAGACCACATGGTATGTTTTTATTCTTCTTCCATATAAATTGCCTTACAGTAGGATAATATGTAATGCCACTTAATGCCACATTTTATCCACTGCATCTTGGACACAATTATTGTACTTTTTTTTTATATTTTCATTTTGCTTTTTATACTTTTACTTTTTAAAAGATGCACAGTTTTGTTTTGTTTGAACACTGCACTGGGCTTATTCCTGTTGTGAATTAAAAACCTTTGTAGTGTGTAAGGGCATGATTAAACAATAACTAGTTTAAAAGTGTTCTTGTGATTGTTTTGTTAAAGCAATTCACATATAGGGATTCCCATGTACCGTCTACCCCTGCCACCCTGCCAAGACCTCTTGCCACCCCTTTGCCCCCACATGTAAAATTTTCTAGATCCGCACTGCTCACCAATAATATATTTGGAAATTAGGCAGAGCCAGACCACTAAATTCAGAATGCCTTATTATTCCAAAGAAAATTTGATATAGAGCAATCAAGTGCAACAAAAAAGGACTTTGGAAAAAAATCTGAACACATTGAAAAAAATAAAAAATTGGGGGAGCACGCTCATCTTAATACAGGTAACTCTACCAACTAGAGATATAGGTTTGGAAAATGGATGGATGGATGATTCAGCTGCATCTTCTGGCGAGACGTGGGAATTCATTCGACACGACCCTCACAGTGCATTATGGGTATTCTCTAGCTGTTGAGTGTACATCAGTTGCACACTCATTAGTGCGGTGCATTGTGGGATTGAATGAGTGCACTTAATAACGTCCACTATGGTTTAGGACACCACTACAAATAACTGTCCGGTCAAATAGTGCCCTATTTAAGGGTGTAGGGGTGATTTCAGACACAGCCTCAGTTTTTAAGTGCTCTTGAAGACCTTGGTTAGCTTGTTCATGTGTTTGGTTAGTCAGGGCTAAACTCTGCAGGGTTGTGGACCTTCAGGATCTGAGTTTGACACCCCTGCTTAAGAGTAAAGAAAAATAAAAGCTCATTATTCTGCTTAACAGCTTCTACTGTAAAAATAGAAATTGTAGATTCTTGGACGACTTATCCAAGTTAATCATTTCACATAATCATCATTTCAGTGCTTTTGATGTTTATCATCATGTCCTGTCCAATATGATTTAATTCCTGATGAGCATTCTTGGTGACATTACAAAAGCTGAAACTGCAACAGAAGATTTGTATTCAAAACTTGATGTAAATCAGATCAGAGGAAAAGGATGGGAACAGTTTCTTCTTCTTCTGTGATGTCGTCTTTATTGTCACTGATTAGTTGAACAATGTTACTTTATTTTGAGTCTTGATATAAAAAAAATCAGGTCATTGTTCTATCAGTGTAACTCCTATCCTCTCCTTTTGGCCTTTATGAGTAAAAGTACAGAAACATAAGAAAGAATAGGTGCAATTTTTATATTTAAAGAAAGTAGGTCATTTTCTGATTTTTTTTTTGTTGCTCTTTTAAGTTAAGACTCATTTTCAAAGAAACAGGAAGTGTTATTATAACCATTGCCAATTCAGCTTAACACGTCAGTTCAGTTCAAACTCAACACTTGCTCTTTGAGTCCCAGTGAAGAAAGAAGCTGCCAGCAAGGTAAGAGAGTTTGATGCATTATTTGATAAAGAGCTTGTAAAATGTAGGGGTGTGAAATAAAAGAAATTGATATTCACTTTTAAATATGTTTTTTGGGTGTCGATCACATTTAATTGAACATTGAGTAGGTTATACAGGACCTTAGTGAACACCCATTTCACATCTTTACTGTTTGTCATGACAAACAAACAAAAATTTAAGGAGCCCCTAAACCTTAAAAAAAAAGAAAAAAAAGAATGTGTATATATATATATATATATATATATATATATATATATATATATATATATATATATATATATATATATAGGGGTGTAACGATACACGTATTCGTATTGAACCGTTCGGTACGAGGCTTTCGTTTCGGTTTTCGGTACGCATTTTTGAACCGAACGGTTCGTTGGACCATTTTTCCTGCCGACCAAAATTTCGTTATTTCAAATGTAGGCGCGTCGCGCGTGGCAAGCGCGCTCATAATGTGAGAGACGCTGGCGTGACCACAACATTGCCCAACATCAAATGGCAAATGTAATGTAAGCGGAACGAAACTGAGCTACTGTTTATTGTGTGGTTGACGGACCGTTTATCAGTCTGGACCAATGCAGCGCGAGCCGATCTTATTTAAGCAGCACTGTTACTACACAGCGCTGAGACATCCAGTAAAGAAAGCATTTGACTTCGCCACTGAAGTAATAACATCGCTGCGAGATCTAGTGAGAAACATTCGCATTTCTCCGTTATTAACGGATCAAACAGCGCTGACGTGGAAACCAGGAAGAAACATTGTGCCATGAATGAACTATCCAGTGTCCACAGATCAGCAACATTCACCATGGATTTACTTTAGTAACACTACTAACTGTAACCATGGAATTTTGGCAGGAATAGTAGGCTATGCTTTCAGGTAACATCACGTCGGTTTTATTTTGACATTATGAATACAATTGCTGCCCTCAAATGTTAATCTGAACTAAAATAAACCTACTACAATATTACATTTAATTTTGTCCAAGGAGCTGTTTTGTTTTATATGCTCCTAAGAAAAGTCAAGTATAGCTCCATCATTGCTCAAAGTTAAAAAAAAATATCATACTTTATGATGTTAGTTTTAATAAAAATATAATAAAAAAATTAAATCAAGGAAATTTCTCTGGCATTTCTTTCTTTTTGCTGTATCGGAAACGTACCGAACCGTACCGAACCGAACCGTGACACAAGTGTATCGTATCGAACCAAACCGTGAATTTTGTGAACCGTTACACCCCTAATATATATACAGACTTTAGCATGCTGGCGAGAATCTTTGCACGTGCGCACGGAATTTTTTTTCTCACTCGTTAAAATATCCAGTTTAGGTATACTATATTTAATTTGTGCATCACTGCCATTTTACTTTGAAGAAAATGGATTCCATTTCTAATGGAAGATGGAGTATGGATGCATATGAATAAATAACGCTGCTCAATAATGGTCAGTCATTAGGGCAGTATTGAGCACTTTTACTGTATCAGCCTTTTTTATGGACCCTTGAACTTGGCAAATATGAAAATGCACACAGCTTTATCACACCATCAGTTTCTGGACAGTCACAGAGAATGCTTTAAAGTGGACATAAGTCTGTGATTTTAGAGGTTTACTGCCCTAATGAAGCTACATTTAGAGCAAATAGCTCTTTATTAATTCATGCACATCCACACTCTCGTTTGCTTCATAGTAAAATGGCAGTGACGCACAAAGGAAAGGTGTTATAGACAGTATACATGAAACAGAACTTGCAATGTGTGAGCACGCAAAAAAAAAAAAAGATGCTTGTGCATGCGAAAAGTTTCTTGCGCGCACGCGAAAGTCTTTATATGTTTTTTTGCAAAGGTCCCTTTAGGCCGGGACTCCATACAGACAGTCAAATCAGTAAAATTATAAAATAATATTGTTTATTTAGAAATACCATGATGAAAAGAATTATCCGGAACGTAACTACTTTAAAACCTCTGTTCACGTGATGGTCAGATCAAATTACAGTAGAAATTTTAGGAGTAACTTTTAGGATCATGTTCATTTACTCTGAGTGGTTTGAGAAGAGGTTTGTAACAGTGGCGTCTCTGTACAAATTATGATGCTGCAATTTTGGTAAATAAGTTCAAGAGACACTAAACTGATTAATAAAAGTATGCAAACATGTAGAGATTTAATATTATGATGAATATGATTTTGTTGCAGGTCAGACATGGTAAGAAACTGAAAAGCTCTCATTAACTGAGTCCTGTTGACTTCTACCATTAAAACACTAAAGACACAATAATCTGATGTTACAATGAGAAAAAACAAATGGGGGGAAATGTGAAGTCCAGAGGAAAAGGCTTACGCTTGCATGAGAAGGACTCTTAGCATGCGCTCAATGTTCACTGTAACCACAGTCTAGCAGTTTAACTTGTTGAAACCACTCTTTCTCTCTTCAGACGCTTGGGTGTTAGTGAGTCAGCAAGACAGTTTCTGAGCAGCATTTGTGTATTCAAGAATTATTCCTTTCTACCAACCAAAGACATGACAAACCTTTTTAGTAGCTTTATTGCTATTCTATAACATTTACATTTATCTGACGCTTTTATCCAAAGCGACTTACAATTGCTATATTTCAGAGGTCGCACGCCTCTGGAGCAACTAGGGGTTAAGTGTCTTGCTCAGGGACACATTGGTGTCTCACAGTGGATTCGAACCCGGGTCTCTCACACCAATGGCATGTGTCTTATCCACTGCGCCATCATCACCCCCTAACACCAGCAAGAGTCACAGGATTAAATATTATCTGATTGCTTTTGATCAAGAAGTGGATGTGTGTTTTTATGTTTTCTGACACATATGATCTAATATGGTATAATGTTATAGACTCTCAGTGGTTTTTACACACACTGCACTTAACTGTAATGTTCTCTGTTAGGTTTTTGATTGTTATAATGGTTCAGATGAAGTTCAGAATGACTCTTCCTCTCATCTTTCTGCTCATGACTTCTGGTGAGTCACAGTTATTACAAGGTCATTTTAATGGTGCTTTAAGGATGTTTTTTTATGTTTTTAAATCATGCAACTTAATAAAGTAGATGCTTAATCAAGTATCCACGGTCCACCAATCAGAAACACAATCAGCCTGTCAGTCATTTTTCATGTTAACAAAATCACTGGAATCGCTTAAAGCACTGTTATAATAGTTGATGTGTTTGTTTTTCACAGTCCTGTGTGTGTGTGTGTGTGTGTGTGTGTGTGTGTGTGTGTGTGTGTGTGTGTGTGTGTGTGTGTGTGTGTGTGTGTGTGTGTGTGTGTGTGTGTGTGTGTGTGTGTGTGTGTGTGTGTGTGTGTGTGTGTGTTGCAGGAGTTTACTGATTTTCTGTATTTTGTGTTTCAGGAGTTTTCGGAGAGAATTGGAGTGTGATTTATGAAACTAAATCAATATGTGCTCTCAAAGGATCCTCAGTAAACATGTCATGCACATATACATACCCTCAGCAGCACAAACTCACAGATACATTTTGGATCAAGGAACGACATGTAGAAAAAAGTTTAAAAAAATATGACGAATATAAAAACAGGGTTGAATACATTGAAAACCGACACAACAAAACTGCCGCCCTCAGACTGCACAACGTCACTAAAAACGATGAGAAAGAATATTGTTTCAGATTAATAACTGCAACTGATAAAGAAAAATGGTTTGGTGAACCAGGAATTCAACTTCATGTTTCTGGTAATCCACTTCCGTCCTTCATTTCCATTATTTATTCAACAAAAAGTTGTTAGTTTCAGGACATGGTAAGAAAGATGTGTTTCCTCCAGGCCTTCAGGTTCAGGCTCCACAGCTCGTGCTGGAGAAAGAAATGCTCAATCTGACATGTAGAAGCACCTGCAATCTGACAGACAGATTCGTCTGGTACAAAAATGGACAGGCTTTAAACTTCACCAGCGACATCCTTCAGTTTCAGTCAGACCGCAGTGATTCTGGCAGATACAGCTGTGCCGTCAGAGGACATGAACATCTGCCTTCTCCTGCTGTCAGCATCAGTGTCGTGTGTGAGTTCATTTATATCAGACAACTGATTACTAATATCATGGATGGAGTACTTATCACAAATACATACATTATATATCAAGCATCAGTCGTCTCCACAAAATGACATGAATAAAGAGACCATGTTTTTCCCCTTTAGATCCTCCACAGAGCGTCTCAGTGTGGGTCAGTGGGTCTGGTGTAATAGTGGAGGGAGATTCAGTGACTCTGAACTGCATCAGTGACTCAAACCCTCCTGCTCTGAACTTCAGCTGGTTTAAGGAGAATGAAACCTCAGCTGTTGGATCTGGACAGAGTTTCAGCATCTCCAGCTTTAACTCCAGTTTCAGTGGACGCTTCTACTGTGAGGCTCAGAATAAATATGGATCTCAGAGATCAGCGTCTGTTTCACTTTTCACTGTTAAAGGTATTTTCTATAGACCCCTTTTCAGTTGGTAAACATGATGACGTTTTTTGTGGGCGGAGCTTAGGTGGTTGCAGAACGATCACTCTGGCCGCTTCCCTAACGTTAGTATGCAAGTTTTGTTAGCTTGTTTTTTAACAATGACTGGAGAAAATCCAATTTTATCTTAATGTGCAAGGTCACTCACTGTCCAGGACCGCGATTGTTATTTGCAAAAGTTAATTTTAACGGACGGAACCAGATTGGCTGACCCACGTACACACTCACTCAATGGATGGACGATCTGACAGGATTAACGTTAACGCTAGGATACCTCCGGTTGATTGGCCTGACTTATACACCTATCCAATAGAGAAACCGAGCGTAAAGAGTAACTGATGGCATATAAATCTTTAGATGCCTATAACTATGTGATGAATGGTCATGTACAAGACTTGTGTGGTACGATCCGCAGTTCTGCCTAGCCAGTGCCAAGAAGACGACAATGTAAAGAGTGACATTACGGTGCAATTTTAATGATGTGAATATTTTCTAGAAATAAAATTCCAGATACAGCATATTCATTTTTCATTGATTCTAGCACCCAACAACACAACAAGATGACATTTAATAATAATAATAATAATAATCATTTAAGCTCCTTATTATGTAGCCGAATCTGTGCTGGTTTGTATTGGCCGCCTGCAGTTTTCTCTTTGTTTTGCCTCCAGCAAGCGCCGTGACGTAACTGTGACGTCGGCGCAAAAGGGGTCTATAAACAGACACTCTTTCAGTTTCATCTGTCTCAGGTGTGAAATTATCTTCCTGCAATCACCTGTGTGAAGTTGACCCTCTACCCATCGCAAAACGTAGGCAAAATAGTCTCAATCGTCTGGCCTCCGTTTGTGCCATAAAATGTTTTGTTTGTGCTGCTTTGTTTTTTTTTATATTAAAATAATATTTATAGGTCATTATGAGGTCACCTAGCCCCCCACATGCTTCAAATTTACCCCAAATAGTCTTGTTTGTTTGTTCTTCGTTTGTGATGGTTTGTGCCGGTAAAAGTTTTGTTTGTTAAAATATAAGACATTGAATTATATAGGCGATGACGTCACCAGCCCCCCACATCCCAGACAGCAACATAGTGTTGGCCCAGATCCGCCCCACATCTGGTGCGTGTGGATTCCACTTGTACCAGATGCGGGCCGGATCTGGGCCAACACTATGTTGCTGTCTGGGAATCTAATATTTGGTGATAATATAGCAAGTGATTTACAAGCAATTTTTAAACAGCCGGTCATTTTTGACCGGGAACATAAAAGGTGTGACAATGTTTTCAACACAGCACAGGTTAAAGACTTTAATGGAAATAAATGATGCCAACATTCCCTTTCTCTTACGTTAGATGGCTGGAGTATCGGGTATATCATTGGTTTGTGTGTCAGTACTGCAACTGTGGCTTTATTTTGCTTGTTCCTCATCATCATCATAGAATGCAGAAGGTCAGTGAGCAGTATATACTGTATATAATTCATATTCTGACTGTTGATCAATCGACTCAAATCCTACCTGAATTTGCTTATAGATATTTTTAGTTCTGAGAACAAAAATGTATGTGGCATTGTATGAAAGTTAACCAATTGCAGAGACACTTTTTGCAGTTTAAACTTGTATATATGCATTTATACTCATACTTTAATAAAAGGAAGAAGATGAGAAAAAATGACCATCGGGACAGTGACAACCATTTAAATGACGCTCAGGACATTGAGCAAAAAAAGGTAGTTCAAAGTTAAATTACTTCAAATTACTTTATGGGGGGTCTAAGATATTAAAGCTTTTAACAGAGTTATTAAAACATTGCTAACTGCATGAATGGCAGACATCGGAATGTCATGATGAGGTTTTGTTGTTAATCTTTACTCATTTCATGGAGCTGTATGTGAATTATCATACACTTTTAAAACATTCTGAATGTGGAGAGTTGAATGTATTGCTGTAAATTCAGAAAATAAGTGATTATAAAGGTTATGCAACATTGCTTCTATTGCAGACATCTGCAGGAAAGGCCTCTGAATCTGGAGGTGAAGACATGGTCCTCTATGCTTCTGTCAAACGTCACAGAAATAAAGACACAAAGAAAGCTGAAGAGGATGAGATCCAGTATGCCAGCATTACAGTTCACCGTCCGGCTACTGAAGCCAAGTGAGACATTATTACTTATATCTTTACATTTACAACCTTATGACATTTATATAAAATAAGTTTCTGTTTCTTCATAAAAGCCAATCCTTGTGTTGCAGTTCTAAATATATATATAACTGTCAGCATATATTTTTTTTCACAGATCTACTGCGGATCAGGAGCAGGATTTGTCTGTGATTTACAGCGACATCAAATGATCTAGATTTTCATTTTGACCTCCTGAAAGTCTATCCTCATGGCATTAGAAATAACAGATTTTTTGCTTTAGCATTTCCATTTCATTTCATTACCATGTTTACTTTTTGAGTGTGCGTTCCATAAGTATCTTAACTTGTGTTTAATCCAAAAAGTGTTAAAACTCTGATGGATGTTTCTTAAGCTTTGCAATGGTGAGTAATTTGAATGTTATATTGAGTGTTAAATGTTGCTGTAAGCTGATCATCGGTCAGGACAAGTCAGCATGCCGCTTTTTTTGTATTTTAATTCAGTCATTAAAATTACTAAAATTGAAAAAATGGTGTTAAGTAAACTCGTTTTTGTCACAGAAGATAAAAAAAGAAGGACTTTTTTAATGAAAATTAGAGGCCTCAATTATGGGAGTAAAAGTTTAGAGACACGACATACACATCTACAAAGTGTTGCAGTAACAATTAGAGCTCTATATAGGTAATTATTTCATTAATCTCTATTTGAGGTGGTCGAGGACTTTCATTCATTGTCAAGGAGAACCGTGACGAGATTGACGGCAACCGTATGAAAATCCACAATGGCAGCGAAGCAATGAAGTGCAGAAATCACAAGCTTTTATTGAAAATTCATGAAATGTTGTTTGATTGCTGCAAATCACCATTAGTGTGAACGCCACAAAGGTATTTATTAAAACTCTTATGCCTTAACCATTTCTCATGGCTGTGAAGAGAAAAATGTTTTTATAGAAAATATGTCAGTTTCTCTGGTTTGCCATGACATGTAAAAAAAGACAAATATATGAAATAGTTGACGTGAAATTCCACGTTTACATAGATTATGGATCACTTAAGCACCGTAAAAAAAAAAAATCATAATTTTACAGAAAATAACTGATTTTTTGACGATCATTTTCTTTAATTTTAAATTTTACTCAAAACTCTGTAAAATTACAAATAATATCTGTATATTAAAAAGGCAGTTGTTATTTGAGGTATTGTGACATTAATGACATTTTTTATACAGAAAATGTACTGTATTTTGCATTCATATATTATCTGAGGTTACATAATATAAGACTTTATACAGAGTCTATGATTAAAATCATATTTTTTCACATGACCCTTGTAATATTGTGGCATTAGTATTATAACAATCTGATATTAGGACATTAAAAAATATATATATATTCTACTTTTATATTATACTTTTATTTATTTAGGAGTATAGAGACATGAAGAATCAACATATGAATCTCAACAATGGTGAAAATCAACAAAGCTGTTTTGTGACTTTAGTAGCTTGTTTTGTGACAAGTTCAGAGTTGATCAGAATGTTTTTCATTGTCACCATTGTTGCGATTCATACGCTGATTATTGATGTCTGAGTGAGTCTATATGATTTTGTTAAAACATGAATGTTAATATGAAAGAAATAAAGTCTGGATTGTAATAAGTGAAAATGCTGAGATCAGTCATTTGACCGTTATTTATGGGGTTTTCTTTACAGTGAAGGTGTTTGATCGTAATAATTCAGGAAATAGCTGTACAATAGCAGTGTTTTTGAGTAGGGATAGGCTGCAGACCTGGAGCTGGTAGATATACTGCCCTGTTGTTCCTGATGCGTCCAGTAGGGGAGGCTGTACAGCGACACTAATTGAGGTATGCTAAATAATCTGCTAAAGTTATTGTTGTTTAGCAATGATGCAACATTTATTATTTATAAACAATTAGCTAGATAAAGCTAGAGTAGGTAGATATCAATTTCTATATATCAATGGATGAGTCTATAATTTATTTCGAGAGACAAGAAGTTCTTGACTGTCAGGTTGATATTTCTGTCTGCTAACCACGGTTGGTTAAGATGCCCCTAGTTAACAGTAAACCCTCTTTAAATTACTTTAAAAATGAATGCCAAAAATACTTAGAATCTTTAAAACACTTATCCAAAGAAAATCAAACCCTTGGAGAACTGTATAAATCAATGTATGAGTCTCTTTCCTTTTAGGTTTGGTAAGATTTAAACCTTATTTATTTATTTATTTTTCCTTGCACCCCCTCTACAATGATTATTGAATGTTATTTTCTTTGATGTTATTGTATGAGATATATATACACACGTGGACATTTAGGATGGACATATGACTGGAAAAGTGTACATTTTGTAATAGGCATTGTATTGTTCCCTATTTGGTTTGTAAATTGATATTTGTCACGATTCATGAATTCGCTGTTTTCTTCATGTCTCGTGTTATTGTTGTTTTGTGAGTAGGAGCGCGTGTGAGTGGGCGTGACCGCTCGTTCATCTGATCACCGGCCGATCTCATTATCAGCGCCAGCTGCTGCCAATTCACCTCACTATAAAGACTCATCACAATCTCCTCTCTTTGTCAGATCGTTGGTTTGGTGTCCTCTGTGTCGTGCTTCGTGTTCCTGTTGCAGTCTGTTCCAGTTGAGTTCCTGTTCGGTGTCTTCGTGTCCTGTCTCATCTGGATTTCCCCCTGCACTGGTTTCACCGTCACCCGCACTGGACTCACCATCACCCGCGCTGGAATCACCTTCATCTGCACGCTGACCACCGAGTCCCTGCGCCACCATCTGCTGAGATCTTGTGATTGTCTTTGTGTCTTCTGACTTTAATAAATAAGAATTTACTTGCACTTGCTTCCGACAGATTTTGTGACAGAACGATCTGACCTAACATGGAAGCAGCAGGCGAAACTTCAACCTCATGGGAGGATTTCGTCAAGGTCAGCATCTCACGGATGGATACCCAGGAGAGAAACATGAACGACTCGGGCCGGGCTATTCAAGCTCTTGTGGCGCAGGTGTCCGAGCTCACCCAGCAAGTCCAACTTTTGCGGGTTCCCACTGCGCCACCCACGCCGGCCGCTCCCCCTATACCACCAGAGGGCGCCTTCCAGTCAGAGCCCAGACTGCCGGTTCCTGAAGCCTATAATGGTGAGCCAAACTTTTGCAGGGCATTTCTAACACGCTGTTCTATGCACTTCTCCTTGCAACCCAGGACCTTTTCCACAGAACGAAGCAAAGTGGCGTTCGTGCTCACCCTCTTGACTGGAAAGGCAGCTCTGTGGGGGACGGCGGTGTGGGAGAACCAGGATCCATGCTGTGCCTCGTTCCAGACACTCGCCGCCGCCATAAAAGGAGTCTTTGACCGCTCGGTCGCCGGAAAGGAGGCAGCAAGGATGCTAGCGGATCTCAAGCAAAACGAGAGATCAGTATCTGACTACTCTATAGAGTTTCGGACTTTGGCGGCGGAGTGTCAGTGGAACGAGGAGGCGCAGTGGGACATGTTCCTGCATGGGCTGGCTGACCGCGTCCAAAGGGAGATTTATGCACTGGACTTACCCCCCACCCTCAACGAGTTGATCGATCTGGCACTTCGTGTTGACTCTCGACTCTCCCGAGTCGAGGGTCGGAAGAGACCTGCTCGGGTTTCCGGAGCGGTGGACGCGGTCAGTCCTGTCTACGATCACGAGCCCATGCAGGTCGGTCGAGCTCGGCTTTCCCGGGAGGAGAAGGAGAGGCGGAGGTCCCAGGGCCTTTGCCTTTACTGTGGTTCTGCAGGACATTTCGCTTTCAACTGCCCGGTAAAAGGGCAAGCCCGGCAGTAAAACTGAGGCTACTGTCGGGTGGGATCTCCGCTGAGAAGACCTCATCAACATCAACGCTCCTCCCGGTAAGGCTCAGGTGGTCAGCTCACACTCACGACTGTCAAGCACTACTGGACTCCGGGGCTGAAGGTAACTTCATGGACTACACTTTTGCACTCAGGATTCAGGTTCCCCTTCTACCCCTCAGTCACACCATCGCAGTGCACGCGCTCAACGGACAAACACTCCCCACTATCTCTTATACCTCTGGACCCCTCACACTCAGCGTATCCGGCAACCATTCTGAAACCATCTCTTTCTATATCCTGGACTCCCCCCTGGCACCCATTGTTTTAGGTCATCCCTGGCTCATTAAACATAACCCCAAGATAGACTGGCAGCAGAGATCAGTGTCTGAATGGAGCAGTAAATGTCATGAGTCCTGTCTTGTGTCTGCTTGTCCGTCTGTTTCTGTTTGTACGTTTCAGGAGGAAGCAGCGGACTTGTCAAACGTGCCCACGGAGTACCTAGACCTGAAGGAGGTGTTCAGTAAGTCTCGTGCTGCTTCTCTCCCTCCGCATCGTCCCTATGACTGTGCTATAGAGTTATTGCCAGGTACGTCTCCGCCTAAGGGCAAGTTATATTCACTTTCTGTCCCAGAGAGGGAGGCTATGGAGAAATATATTTCTGATTCTCTAGCAGCGGGGTTCATCCGTCCTTCCTCTTCTCCAGCAGGGGCGGGGTTCTTTTTTGTGGGGAAGAAGGATGGGTCTCTGCGACCTTGTATTGACTACCGGGGGCTGAACAACATCACGGTAAAGAATACCTATCCTTTGCCATTGATGTCTTCAGCCTTCGAGAGGTTGCAGGGAGCATCTATCTTCACAAAATTGGATTTACGTAATGCTTATCATTTGGTCCGCATCAGGAGGGGGGATGAATGGAAGACTGCCTTTAATACCCCCAGGGGGCACTTTGAATACTTGGTCATGCCTTTCGGCTTGTCCAACTCCCCAGCGGTCTTCCAGGCACTCGTCAATGACGTGCTGCGAGATATGGTCGACCAATTCATATATGTCTACCTGGATGATATATTGATTTTTTCTTCTTCTCTCCAGGAACACGTGCAGCACGTTCGACGAGTGCTTCAGAGACTGCTAGAGAATGGGCTTTTTGTCAAGGCGGAGAAATGCGCTTTTCATGCACAGTCTGTTCCTTTCCTTGGGTACATTGTGTCGTCTGAGGGAATGCGTATGGATCCTGAGAAGGTTAAGGCTGTGGTGGATTGGCCAAGTCCAGATTCCCGTAAGGCCCTACAGAGGTTTCTGGGGTTCGCCAATTTTTACCGGCGGTTTATTCGCAATTTCAGCCAACTAGCCTCGCCTCTGACCGCCTTGACCTCCCCCAGAACGGCGTTCAGGTGGTCAGACGCAGCGGAAGCTGCGTTTGCCAAACTCAAGGGCCGCTTTGTTTCAGCCCCCATCCTGGTTACCCCTGATCCATCACGTCAGTTCGTGGTGGAGGTCGATGCGTCAGAGGTGGGGGTAGGTGCAGTGCTATCCCAACGCTCTCTCACAGACGACAAGATGCACCCATGCGCGTTTTTGTCCCATCGATTATCCCCTGCCGAACGTAACTATGATATTGGTAATAGAGAGTTGTTGGCAGTCAAGTTGGCATTGGAGGAATGGCGCCACTGGTTAGAAGGGTCGGGGGTACCTTTTGTCGTCTGGACAGACCATAAGAATTTGGAATATATCAGAACTGCTAAAAGATTGAACTCTAGGCAGGCTCGGTGGGCACTTTTTTTCGGACGTTTTGACTTTTCTCTCTCGTACCGCCCGGGCTCCAAAAACATCAAGCCCGATTCCTTATCACGCATTTTTGACCGTTCCGATCGCCCGTCTACTCCCGAGTGCATTTTTCCAGAGACTCTAATTATCTCTACACTCGTATGGGAGGTCGAATCGAAGGTCAAGACGGCCTTACAAGGGGTAACGCCTCCGGTCGGGTGCCCACCGAACCGCTTATTCGTGCCAGAGGAATTACGGTCCGACGTTGTTCAGTGGGGGCATTGTTCCAAGGTGGCTTGTCATCCAGGAGTTAGTCGCACTACATCTTTAGTCAAGCAACGATTTTGGTGGCCACGTATGGCTCGCGACGTTCACAGTTTTGTTTTGGCTTGCTCAGTTTGTGCCACTGGTAAGACTTCCAATCGACCCCCAGATGGGCTCCTTCAACCGCTGCCGGTCCCTTCGAGACCCTGGTCCCACATCGCTCTAGATTTTGTCACCGCCCTCCCACCCTCTCAGGGTAACACGGTAGTTTTAACCGTGGTGGACCGGTTCTCGAAGGCGGCCCACTTTATTCCCTTGCCCAAATTGCCCTCAGCCAAGGAGACAGCATTAACAGTCGTTAACCACGTCTTTCGGTTACATGGCCTCCCGACTGACGTGGTTTCCGACAGAGGTCCCCAATTTGTGTCCAAATTTTGGCAAGAGTTTTGTAGATTACTGGGTGCGACTGTTAGCCTGTCCTCAGGGTTTCATCCCCAGAGCAATGGCCAAACTGAGAGAGCCAACCAGGATTTGGAGAGAACGTTGCGATGTATGGTTTCCAAGAATCCTTCCTCATGGAGTCAACAACTGTCAATGGTGGAGTACGCCCACAATTCATTACCAGTATCATCCACGGGCCTATCTCCGTTTGAGTGTAGCATAGGGTACCAGCCACCAATTTTTCCTAGTCTGGAACCCGAAGTCGCGGTTCCCTCCGCTCACGCCTTTGTCCAGAGGTGTCATCGCACTTGGACTAGAGCCCGGGAGACTCTACTCCAAGTGGGAGCGCGCACCAAGGCCAAAGCCGACCGCCACCGGCGGAGGCCGCCCGTATACGTCGTCGGTTCCAAAGTGTGGCTTTCTACCAAGAACATTCCTCTCCGTTCCGTTTCGAATAAGCTTGCTCCCAAATTCATTGGCCCGTTTACTGTCACCAAGATTATTAGTCCGGTGGCAGTCCGCCTCAGTCTTCCTCCAGTGTACAGGAGAATTCATCCCGTGTTTCATGTATCCAAAATTAAGCCAGTTTTTCGTTCTCGTATTAATCCGCCTGTCCCGGTTCCCCCACCACCGCGACTCGTAGACGGGGAGACCACATATTCGGTTCACCGTATTCTGGACTCAAGGCGGAGGGGACGCGGGTTCCAGTACTTGGTGGACTGGGAAGGTTACGGTCCGGAGGAGAGAAGTTGGGTGCCTGCTAGAGACATTCTGGATCACTCCCTTATTGATGATTACAATCGACAGGTAAGGGAGTCTGGGGACGCCAGGAGGCGTTCCTAGGAGAGGGGGTACTGTCACGATTCATGAATTCGCTGTTTTCTTCATGTCTCGTGTTATTGTTGTTTTGTGAGTAGGAGCGCGTGTGAGTGGGCGTGACCGCTCGTTCATCTGATCACCGGCCGATCTCATTATCAGCGCCAGCTGCTGCCAATTCACCTCACTATAAAGACTCATCACAATCTCCTCTCTTTGTCAGATCGTTGGTTTGGTGTCCTCTGTGTCGTGCTTCGTGTTCCTGTTGCAGTCTGTTCCAGTTGAGTTCCTGTTCGGTGTCTTCGTGTCCTGTCTCATCTGGATTTCCCCCTGCACTGGTTTCACCGTCACCCGCACTGGACTCACCATCACCCGCGCTGGAATCACCTTCATCTGCACGCTGACCACCGAGTCCCTGCGCCACCATCTGCTGAGATCTTGTGATTGTCTTTGTGTCTTCTGACTTTAATAAATAAGAATTTACTTGCACTTGCTTCCGACAGATTTTGTGACAATATTGTTCAATTAAAAAAAAAAAAAAAAAAAAAAAAAATAAGATGCCCCTAGTCTTCTCTACTCACTTTCAAAATTAATTTTCTTTTTCATTTTCTTTTCTTGCCTGTCTTTTAGCTTGCGTGACATGGCATCTTCTGGTAAGACCCTGTTTACTCCTTGCATTAAAACATACTCCACGTGGTTTCTGGGGCAACATTACAGTAGATATTGGAAATATTTTTACAGTCTATGGTGTGAACACACAAAATACACATTTATAATAGGCATATGTTATAAATCTCTCTCTCTAAGTAAAGAGTTGAACTGCACACTCACTCAAATATTTTGATTATTATTAAAAACTTTTCCCATATGATTTGAATGTGGTTTGAGTTGTTTCTTATAAATGAGATGGTCTAATTATCTAATTTATATCTTAATATACATTTTTTCTTAAAATAGCTTACTGATCTGGACTAAAATGTAGGTTATGTGCATGTAATGGAGGTTTTATACTCTGTCTTTTCCAAGTTCTCTTTAACTTGCATCTCATAAAGGTGTGTATTTGCTTTAGCTACTTAAGGAAATTAAAGTCTCTCTCTCTCTAAACTTGTATAAACTATAAACACCATCTCCTTTTTAACTGCATTCCAAACCAATAGCTTGTCTAGTAAATAAACGACTTACAGAGACATACATGTTTTTAATGTAATTTTCCATTTTCTCTGCACAGTCCATCATCAGTGGCCAAAAGAAATCAAAGTGGCTTGACACTTTTCCAAAAGTGTTCCACCAGCAAGTACCTGTGCCATTGTACTTTAAAGACACACACACACACACACACACACACACACACACACACAGTGACAAGATCAAATTCACCATGTCCTTTTTAATTTTTTTAATGTTTTTTTTATTTTTTATCAGTGAGCAGGAACACTTTGACAGGAGGATAGAAAAACAGTTAAAGAATAGTGGCAAGCCATAGTGGAGTCATCTACAGGAGTCATAATTATTCATAAATGGTGTTAATAAATACTTTTTTCTGTGAACAACAATATTGTCTTTCTTCTAAATGGTCCTTGGAATTTTAGAAAAGGGTTAAATTGTGTTTGTCTTCATTAAATGCTGTAGGACACTGTTCTGTAGCTGTTTGACGACCAATAGAGAATAGTACAACAGATATTTCATCGAGGATCCATAAGATTACACGGTACTATGTCTAATGGGCTGAATATGGTTAATATCTAAATGTAACTTTATATAAGTTCACAACAACATATTTCACTCAGTCTCCTGTATAACGTACGGTGAATGTAACTATTGTACAGTAGGTCATATATCATTACTTTTCATCTGATCCAACTATGTGTATTATTATTTTTTTAATTCACAAAAACAAATAGTCATCTGTAGGCTGAGTGAAGAGTGAAGCCCAACTGAACATCTACAGATATTTTAATACGTAGTGCAGATCTACACTGTAACATTAATATTGAAATTAACAAAAAACACAAAATTGGTCAAAGTCTATGGACAGTACGGTTATTAATGCGTTAGTTTCGAGCGTCGATTTAATGATGTTTTTTTCGCAGTATATCCCCCTACTGGACGCATCAGGAACAACAGGGACGTAAAACTGCCTGGGCCATATATCTACCGGCTCCAGGTCTGCAGCCTCCCCATATAGTAGGGGTGGGCGGATCGATCCTGAAGTATCGATACTTTCGATACTGACGTGTATCGAAAAGGATCGATCCTCACATAAAAATATCGATCCAAATGTGTTTTTTGTGTGTTTTTTTATTGTGTTTTTAATGTAATTTTTATTAATTTAGAACGCAATTCAGTGCGTAAAAAAAGCTTCTAAGTTGAAAAATAAGCGAATGTTAAGCCAATAACTGTGTAGGGTAGAACTATTTATCCTAGTCATCTGGATACAAGACGAAACTAATCAATCACAGAGAGCGTTCAAAGCTGGTGCTTCTGTCACAGTGCGTTTGGGAAACGAAGCCTTGCTTAGATGACAGAGAAACAATCAGGAGTTATTTCGCAATAAACAAACCACAAGTGTACATAACGGTTCAACATGTTGACGTAAGTAAGATTTGTATAATGAAATTAATATTTTTATTCAACAAGGACCGATGCATTAAATTGATCCAAAGTGACAGTCAAGGGTTTTACACTGTTAAAAAAAATCTATTTCATATAAATGCTGTTCTTTCAACTTTGTTCATCATGATACATTTTATGCAAAATGATTTGGTTTCCACAAAAACATAAAACTGTTTTCATTTTCATTGATGATAATAAGAAATGTTTCTTGAGCAGCAAATCAGCATATTAAAATGAATTCTCATCATGAAGGATCATGAAGACTGGAGTAATGATGCTGAAAATTCAGCTTTGATCACAGGAATAAATTACATAATAGCCTATGTTAAATTGTAATAATATTACAGTTTTTACTGTATTTTTGATCAAATAAATGCAGAAGAGAATTAAAAATCTTACAGACCCCAAACTTTTGAACATTAGGCTAGTGTACAATAGTACATTTACTATAAGTTTGGTAAAAGTCACTGACTAATTACAGGCGAGTTGAGAGCACAAATCACAAAATATTTAGTGGTCATAAAAACGTATTCAGATTTAGCATATTAATGATGCATTCACCTCATAAATCATGACACACTGCTCTAGCACAGGAAAGTGCATGTAAGTTCAAGTGCATGCTTTTAAAATTAAAAAGTATTGGTATCGGTATCGATATCGGCGATACTGGCCCTGTATTTACTTGGTATCGGATCGATACCGAATTTTGCAGTATCGCCCACCTCTACCATATAGGTGTTTGTTTCTGTAAAACATTTAAGGAAAATTTCTGTAAAAGTTTTTTGCACTTTATTTAAATTAGGTTGTTTTACTTTATTTTTACGGATTTTGTTTGGCAGTTTGGCATTTTTTGTTTTTGTTTGGCGGTTTTTGTTTGGAAATGCTGCATTTCCATCCAGCACTTTTTAATGTGATATCCCAAAATGCAAATAAAAGTAGGTGCATGGAAACATATTGACGGTGACGTAGCTGACAGTCATTGACCGTTTTTTTTAAGATTTTATTTTTTTACAGTGTACTGTTTTGTCATTAGCTATGTTTGTATCAGAGGTTGTAAATTTAACTTATGCTCAAAATTGGAATATCACATAAATAAAGCAGCGTTTCCATCTCATGTGTTCAAGAGAACAAAATCATCACTTCCTGGGAAACTGGCAACATATCTGTAATAAAATTGGAAGTTGTTGCAATCGTGAAAGAAACTGTAGCTCTTTTTTCCTCCATCATAAATGAGTTATGTTCAGAGCGACAGATGAAACACAATAAACTCTGTCATGTTCTCTGGCGTTCAGATGCTGGTGTTTGTGAACAATCACGTGAGACGCATCTGGAGGAAATTAACCAAATCATTCTGATCACAGACTTTGACTCAGGCGTTTCAGAAACATCAAACCAACATTTGAGATGCTGTGATGCGATTGGTCAGCTGGTTAGTCAAGTCATCCAATCACAGCCTCTTTTGAGGCAAAGTCACATGGATTTTGTTGCTCATCAAGGGATTTATTCAACAAACGTGTTTAGTTTATGCATGTGTCTTATTATTAGATAAAATCCGCCTCAATTGAGCGCATACATTTTTATGGGCTTTTTTAGAATTTATGCAAAACTCTGCGTTTCCATCCAGCATTTTTTAATGTGGTATCCCAAAATGCAAATAAAAGTAGGTGCATGGAAACATATTGACGGTATCTTAAGTGAAACAAATACTGCATTTGGTGCCATTTTCTCAGCTGGCTGGACAGAAAAATATATTGCATTTGGAGCAGACGTGACATGTTTTTGAAAAAAAAAAGGTTTTCTTTTCCCCATATACTGTTCAGAAATGGTGTTAATGTCCAGACAAATTGTCCTGCCACACTTGTTTCAGGCTTGTAATGTAGAACATGTTGAGTGTTCGAGGTTCAGGATAGTGGAGTGCCTTTTTTTATATATTGGCATAGATAGCATCTCCCTGGCTAGTGTTGAAGTGTAGGTTCTGATAGATTGGATCTGATTGGCTCTCGTCCTTTGACTTGATACTGGATTTATTAATAGCGGCGTAGGGTCTGTCATCAGGAGTGTTCGCATAAACACCGATGGCCTGAATCACAAACACAAACTGTTATTCACTTGCTAATCAGCCGTTGAAATGGTTTATAAAGTTAAAAAAATGTGTTTGTGGTGGCTCGGATCTTGTGATGTTCCTGTGTGCCACTCACCTCCTCGCTGTGACGCTCATTGTATATAGATCTAGTTGTAAAAAATCCTGAAATAAAGCAAATCATATGGATTTTTTTTTCTGTGAAATTAACTTCCAAAATAAATTTCTTTTTTACATTTTTTTTTTATGTCATATTTGAATATTAACACACTTGATTGCTTGACTCTCTTTCTCCACTGACAAGTGACCAGTCCGACTGAAGATATGATCAACATAACAACCAGTCCAGCAGCAGCATAGAGAATAAAATGCACAGGCACTGGGAATATATGGACAGATAAGGTGCAATTAAAAGTAAAAGTTCATTTTTCATGACACCTGTATATCATATAGAGGACTTTTGGGTCATAACATTTTTATTTACATATATAGTGACGAAAGAAAATGGAAACAGTTTGCATAACTTAAATATGACATGAAAAATGTCAATGTATCTATAAAGGGGCTGCAACTCACCTGCTTTTGTGTCAGCTGGACCAGATGATTTGACAAAACCTTTAAAAAGAGGAGACAGCAACATCTGTTAAGCCTTAAAGTGGACCTATTATGCAAAATTCACCATGTCTGAAGATAAATGTGTGTCCACAGTGTGTAAACAACCACCCTGTAATGGTAAAAAATCCCCCCACTCCTTTCCTTTTAATCCCCATAAATCAGTGTCTCAAAAGATGTTCCAGTTTTCTTCCTATTGTGATGTCACAGTAGGACAAGCCCCGCCCATGATTGGTGACAATCTCTTCCCTGTAAGCATAGATTCTGCCCTGAGTGAGACGCACACAGTCCACCATGTCTATATACTCGATAGAGCAGCTAGTGATCAAATTCTCAAAAATGGGTCAATATTATCCACCTTAATATCCAGAACATGTAAGTATCAGACTTTATATTTTGGGAATGTTTGCAAATTGCCTTTCTGAATGTGCTTGTTAGCACACTGTATGGCTAATGTGGCTAAAGTTACCATTTTCTCTGACTGTATTCACAGAGACCAGAGCTATGTCGTGATTTTTGACCCGAAAACGCACACCATCTGAATAATTCATAAACGCACATTTATAATGCACAATGATGTCAGGTGATTGGTTTTTAAACTGTGTATGCTTTCTGTAAAAATAAGAGATCTTGAAAGAGACGAGGGATGTTGGTTGTAAACATATGTACAATAATTTATAGATGATCATGATGCAGCATGCTAATCGATAGGTTGAATAAAGCTAATTCTACAACAATTACATAAATGTATAAACTATCCATTCAGAAACGTCCCTTATCATTTTTCTGACATATTTTCTGTGTGAGGTTCTCCAGTTTTGTTGTTGCCGGACTATCCAAAGCATGAACTGTAAAGGCACCGCCCTCTACTGGGAAGGGTGCGGGGAGCAGTAGCTCATTTGCATTTAAAGGTACACACACGAAAACGGTGTGTTTTTGCTCCCACCCAAATAGGGGCATTTAGGGGGATGCTATAATATATGATCTGTGGGGTATTTTGAGCTGAAACTTCACCAACACACTCTGTGGACAAATGAGAGATTGAGGTAAGATAGAAATGCAGGCATTAAAATGTTTGTCTACCTGTTGATGTCAGTGAGCGTGGACTGTCCTTAGTGGTTAAAGATATGGAAACTGAGTGTCTTGGTGTAGTCGGTTTTATTTCAGCACTTTTCCATGGATTTGTTTGTGTTTCCGTCAGCTTAAGATGAGTCACTTCTTCCAAGTTCTTTGTGTTGT
The DNA here is from genome assembly GCA_030770095.1 of Gila robusta. NCBI lineage: Eukaryota > Metazoa > Chordata > Actinopteri > Cypriniformes > Leuciscidae > Gila > Gila robusta. The sequence continues at coordinate 147,433 of JAVALU010001671.1, read as the reverse complement.
CTGTTTGTAAGTTTTAGAGAAATGTCAAAGACACATCTGCATTTCTGGGATCATCCTAAAGAATGTTGCCTAAATAGCTTACTTAGCCATTTAATATGAAACAAACAGTAGTACTGTAAACCTTCATTGCTGTCTCACACAGGCAAAATTATGATTAAGGATAAGATTTGAGTATGTGGCTGCCATTGATAGATGGCAATGTAATGTTGCCTGTCATTATTACCTTTAGATACTGTTAGATCGACTTTCTGATATGTGTCTATAACAGCTCTATCCACTCCACACCAGTAAATCCCAGAGTCGGACTCCTGTAGATCAGTGATGGTCACATAGAACGTTCCTGTCCCAGAATCCTCTAGAGTGTATCTCCCTTCATGTGACCGGTCAGATTTAACTAAAATATCTCTGTCTCCACATGGATCTCTGCAGAAATACTTCATGTTGTTTGAAGCCCATTTATGAGAACAAGAAATGATGATGTATCTTCCTGTATATCCAGAATATCCACCAGTAGTTGAAGTCTTAAATTCTGTTTATGGAAAATAGAGTTTTTACTATCAGTTCCTCTTTGAGACTCTTCGGTTTCAGTTATTCAATTGCAAATGTAACTTAATGTTACACTTATTGTCTATTACTGGTATTGTCAACATTATAACAAGAAGTGTGATTACTTAACAACCACTGCATTTATTTACTGTAAATGTATTATATTTACAGCACAAATGCAAACAGATATAATAGATGGAGTAATTATTTGTTCAGAGAGATCGGACTAAACACATACTTATATTTATGACCTTTCTCTGTGTGTTAACTGTAGTATTTTATACACAGCAAGAACTCCAGTGTTAAATTACCTCTCATGGGCGTTTATTTGAGACAACACTCAAGTGTTGAGTGCTAAAGTGTTGAAATAAGAGTATTAAATGAACACTGAAGCAGTGTTAAAGTTGAGATAATTATTGAAGATACCTGCTGTTTACAAGCAGGTAAAATCACAATTTTAAGTCACCATTATGGTGATCGGGGTTTGCTTTAGTTGTGCTTTTGTCCCTCAAGTTTTTAACATTAGGTTTTGTTTGGGCTGCTGTAACTGAGTTGTAACAGCCAAACAAGCAAAGAGCACAGTTGATCAGGTGGTGTTGGATGTGTTTTGACATAATCATCATTTGACCTGAATCACAGAGCTAATCTCTGAGTTAGGTTTACACTATTTATTACAGCAGCCTTGTGATTCTACAGCATTAGACCCGGCATTTTCAATATAATCAAAAGGATTTCTTAAAAGTTGTTAAATAAAACTCCCAGGAGAATTTTTGCTGTGTAGTTAAGCGATTTTAGCTGCACATAGAAAAAATGTCTGGCGAGTTTGCGTCACCTGGTCGGCCTTTATAGCCTTTATTGGCTGACAACAATCGACACCCGATCAATTGGAACACCCTTACTCTTATTTGCTTTCATGGTGCTCAGCAAACTGAATTATTCCCATAGACAGTAAAGTTTCTATCATACATCTATTGAGAACTTACCTGACAGAAACATCCAGAGCCAGAGAACACTGAAGAACTTCATTTTGAGTAGGGATCCCATTATGGATGGTTGAGACCAGTTTTAGCTATCTACGCGTTAATATTGACGTTAGGAGCTCTTTTATACCATCAAGAGCCGTAGTAAACGTGTATCCCTGTATCCTCCTGTGCACTCACATTCTCACATGTACGCTGGTTTCAATACACCCACACACTCCTATCCAGAACCTGACCACTTCCTCTTGATTAACTTTTGGTTTGAATGGACATTCCCCTTTTACGCAGGACCAGGGTCAGGTCCCAGAAAGCAAGAAACAATCAAACAGTGTTAAATCAATGTTAATGTGTTTTGGTAAACACTGTTCCAAAGACCACAAACTGGTCAAAACTGAGTCAAACTGCTCAACTAAAGCAAACACTGATCAAACATGTTCAATAAATCATCAACATCTAAACCTCTATTAATTCTCAATTAGGGCTGGGCGATATATCGGCCAAAAAATCATATCTCAGTATGTTTTGGTTAAATGGCGATATACGATATATATATATCTCGGTACTTTCTACGTTTTTCTATTTGGATAAAGAAAATCTGTATTTAAAAAAATGTTATTTCACATCCTGCTCAATGATATCCAAACAATGTTGATATTGAAGGATATGGAAACAAATAGGGAATGTAACGTAGGCTATGCAATATATTATGTGCAAAAAGGTGGTTAAAATCACATTACATTCTAACATTGTAACATTACAAACTAAAAACCAAACTGCCAGTTTCCCTTAAATACACATACCAGAATGAAAGAGTTGTAAATATACGTACATATATTTTTAGATTTGTTGGGCCTACTCTTGTGCCCCAAACGGCCACACCTGGTTTTATCTGGTATTGACCACACAAAAAGAAGTTGCTTTATTGCTAAGACCTGAGGGAAAAAAGAGGGATTGGGGAGATGGAGGCTCAGCTCGGGAAGAAGAGATAAGAATGAGCCAGATGGAGTAGATTCAGATTAGCAAGCTTTATTGATTTTTACAGGTTAGAATTCTCAAATTCAGGCTTAGTGGAAATGCATCCGTACAAATTCATTGGCATATTGGCAATGTTTACATATTGATAGAAGTTGAACTGATGTCTAAGAGTAGTGACATTGTCCGAGATACAAGAAAAAATATTTTAGAATAGCCATTCAAAATATGATTATACGAATTATAAACAAAATCTAGCAAAATTGATATAAAAGTAGATAAACAAAATCCAACCTGGCACCCCTTGTGGTCATATGAGGAAGTAACAAATAGTTGTCACCTACATGCATGTATTCATTTTTTTTAATTTTTTTTTTAATGAACATGATTAAAATAGCATGATTTGATCTTCCTGAATACCTTGGGCCTTTGATTTTGATCTTATACATATCAGGTTTTCACTGGTTGTCTGAATATCCTTGCTTAAAGAAATCTCATGAATTGAGAAGTCAAATTCTCCTTAATCTTTTGACATTTAAGAGGTCATTAAAAACATCCTGTAATTTTTTTATTGAAACCAAGCTCAGAAAACGTCTCGTTTTGGAATTTGTGACATTATGATGTAATAGTGCAACGAAAGACCGCCTCTGCAGAAGAAAAATAACTTCTACATCATTGCCTCTTTAGCTCCGCCCACCGATTCACACATGTCACGTACACTCAAAAAAAATATATGTTGGCTTTAATTAACTTTTTTATGTCAACAGGTTCCACATAACTGATGATATGTTGGCTTTTAATTAACTTTTTTATGTCAACAGGTCCCACATAACTGGGTTACGTTAAACAAACATAATTTGTTCATGTAACTTCAACATCATGTAATTAAGTGTAATGTAATTAAGCGACCCAATAAAACTCTGAGCAGAGTGTTAAATGAACACTGAAGCAGTGTTAAAGTTAATGAGATAATTAAGTGAATAATTGAGTGATGATTGAGCCATCTGATGGTAACAAGCACAGGTGTCTTCAATAATGCTCAATCATCACTCAATTATTCACTTAATTATCTCATTAACTTTAACACTGCTTCAGTGTTCATTTAACACTCAGCTCAGAGTTTAATTGGGTCACTTAAAATGACTTAATTCCATGATGTTGAACTTACATGAACAAATTATGTTTGTTTAACGTAACCCAGTTATGTGGGACCTGTTGATATAAAAAAGTTAATTAAAGCCAACATATAATTTTTTTGAGTGTAGTAGTAAATACAAGAGATGTTAAAACAGGATTACTCGCCTCTGAGGATTACAAGACGTTTGGCATTGCCAAGTTGTGGAAAAACAGTCTTTGCATTGCCATCCTTGTGATCCTAAAATAGATTAACTTTATTTTTAACTAAACATTTGTAGTATTTAAACATTTAGCGCGGATGTTGAAAAATGTTTTAATTTGCGAAACTGTTACCCAATCATAGCAGTGGGCGTGTACTTCCAAGTCCTGACTTGTAAAATGTCTATAAAAAACTGAGTGTTTCAAAAAGAAGGTCAAAAACAGGATAGAAAATGTGATGTTAAAATCTAAGAGATTCTCATAGAGTTCATGTCACTAGCCCACACTGAGCTGTACATTCCCATAGACTGCATGTGTTTGGCTCTTTGGGACTTTAGGTCTGTTGAAAGATTTCATCGGAGAGCTCTTGTCTGTGTTAGGAATGTCATCATTCTCGTACACATTCTCTTCCTGCATCAAGAAAACAAAAATGCACTAGTAATATGTCTGCTGGGTCATTGCATACAGAATTTTAAGAATATTATGTTTTTAGGTCAGTGAGCGACTTACAAAATCGTTGGCATCACTCTTCTGTTCATCTCTTCTTTGATTTTGCTTGTTGACAGGCGTCACACTGCCTATGGAAATATCAAAACAAAGAAATTACATTGGTCAAATCTTTCTATTGTTTTAATTATGCTGATAGTAGACATGGCTTGTTTATTTATACCTGTCTTTGCTGATGTCTTGCGAACAGCGATCAATCCAACTACAACTATGATCACTGCTATGACCAGACCACCGACAGCATATAGTATGTATACTGTAGTGTTCAAAGATGCTGAGGAAGAGATAGAAAGATATTTTTGTGTCATTAAAGTCATTCAGATAACCGTCATCTGCATCATTTCCCTACAATTAAAGGAGCATTGACTTGTTGATGTATTCAAGTACACTGTAAAAAAAAAATGCCAGGAATTTACAGGATTAAAGAGTATTATTTGATGATAAATGAATGAAGTAAAATTTACAGTGAAATTAATACATGCTGGGTCATTTTACAAATTTTGGGTCAAATTACTGTGAATCAACAGAAAAATTATGCTGACATCACAGTAATTTACTGCTCTAGTTTTACTATGAATTCACATGATACACTTGTCTTTAACCATGCCACTTAAGAAATTATATTGTTGAATTGATTTGTAATTGATTTGAAGTCACCATAATGGTGATTATTATTACATTATATTAGCTTGGGATCTTTGACCTTGTATAGTCATATTCATATTTGTGATCTAACCAAGTCAGAAGAGTGACAAATGAAAACATTTGTTAAAATAATGACAAGCTAAAATATAAAATAACAAGCTAATTGGATGATTATAAGTTCATCAAACTATAATATTGTTAGCTTTACTTCAGCATGAATATTTACCGATATCTTATTTCAAATAATAATGATAATAATGACACAAACTGTTAAAAGTAAAACAAACAAAAAAAGTAAAAAAAAATCAGCAGCACATATAAAACCAACAAGTATACAAAAAACAGCATAATCTATCCATGCCGCACTGCATGCTGGGTAACTTCATTGCACATATGCACTGTAGAAATGCAGCATGATATTGTTTACAGTAATTTTTGTTTTACAATACTGTAAATTCACAGTACATATAAACTTTTTTTTTTACAGTACAATAGTAAAAACTTGACTAAAGTTGCATAGTAGTAATGTCCAAGTGTGCAGTTAGATACAAGAGAAGTCCTGCTGTGGAATTACTGTGAAAGTCATGCAATTATTAACCTGGAATTTACTGTAATTTCAAAATTTTAACTGTATAGAGTTTTGAACAAGTAGAGTAGATCTGTGAATGGTGTCTTATTTCAGGCTAACTTTTCCTTAATGTCTATGAAAATAGACTGAATAAAATAAGAATGTAGTGAGGTTGTACACAGCCTAACCTCAGCTGTGGAGCAGGTTATGTTCAGAGAGTAAGTTGCTATATGACAAACCCTGAAAGTTATATCTGTTTTTGCAACCTAAAGTTGAGGTTTATCCGCTTGCTTACCCTTAAATATACCAGGTAATGTCAAATAATCTGCTCTCTGGAATACCCCCATGCTGTGTGCTTTTATTTGCAACATGGCTGATTTTTCGATTATTCCCCCCATTTTTTCATTTCCTATTAATTTCTAAGGTGGTCATTTTTACCATAAGGAGTACAAGTGAGACTATTTTTTAGGACCATTTAACTTTTTTGAATCATGGTAATTGTGTGTGTGTGTGTGTGTGTGTGTGTGTGTGTGTGTGTGTGTGTGTGTGTGTGTGTGTGTGTGTGTGTGTGTGTGTGTGTGTGTGTGTGTGTGTGTGTGTGTGTGTGTGTTTGTGTGTGTGTGTGTGTCTGCGTTCACATAGCAAGTGCATATAAAAGTCACCAAGTGTTACACCATTCTGATGAAGTAAAAAATGTTTAAAGATCAAAAAGTAAAATTATTGGTTGAGAGTGACCAAAGAGCACCAGATGGTTAGGTATGGAATGTGTTTGTTTGCTTTGTTGCGTGCTTGAGTAAAATATTAACATGTCAATGAGGACTTGTCAGCTTCTTTAAAATGAAAACAAAGAGATACCTTTAGATACTGTCAGATTGACTTTCTGATATGTGTCTATAACAGCTCTATCCACTCCACACCAGTAAATCCCAGAGTCGGACTCCTGTAGATCAGTGATGGTCACGTTGAACGTTCCTGTCCCAGAATCCTCTAGTTTGTATCTCCCTTCAGGTGATCGGTCAGATTGAACTAAAATATCTCTGCCTTCACATGGATCTCTGCAGAAATACTTTATGTTCTTTGAAGCCAATTTATGAGAACAAGAAATGATGATGTGTTTCCCACTGTATCCATGAAACTCAGTTTCATCTGCTGCTGAATCACTAAATCCTGATAAATGAAATAAAAAAGTCATAAAAAAATCTAATTTGTGAGTGATTTAAGAGTCCACAACATGGAAAATGGGTTTAAATATTTAATTTAAATCATGATCTAAAGTTTTTGAATTTTTAAGATTGTGAAACAATGAAATGTTATGCTGTAAATAAGAAATATTTCCGATTTTGCAGTATTTTTTGGTGACTAATTGAATGTTGGTGAGTGTCATTCGTGTGAAACTTTGTACAAATGGTACAAATTGTCACAGAAATAACTGCGATGAATGAAATTATTGTCATTTTAAAACCATTTTATGTGTGGAGGAGCTGCCTGAGCCCCACTTTTGCCTCTGACACAGAGAGCAGACGACATGACAGAGACATTCATTATCATGTAATCATAATGAGCTATATATCGTGTGACCAAAAGTTATCGAGGTCATGCCCATGTATCGTGTGATATGGTATTTATCACGATAGGCCTACACGCAATGAGGAGCAGGACACTTGCTGCATTTAAGTCCATTTTTTATGCCCTTCCCTCACTTCTCTACTCGTTCACTTGGATGTGCGACGTTGCTTACGTTTTGGATGTACGTCGTTGCTTACGTTGCACTAGCGCCCACTACTGGCGGAACCCTTGAAATGTGTCTAAATGGAACAAATATTTGGAATCCAATATGGAGCTGATTTATTATTTACAGTTTTTTTTCCTCATAAATTTGTTTACACACCATTCTATAGGCCTGTATGTATGTTTGGGCTGTTGATTTTTTTTTTTATATAAACACATATTTAATATTAATATTAAATATATATATACAGTCGTGCCCAGAATTAATCATACCCCTGGTAAATATGATTAAAAATGGCTGTAAAAAATAAATCTGCATCGTTTATCCTTTTGATCTTTCATTCAAAAAATTGGCAAAATCCTAACCTTTCGTTTAAGTAAAAGAATTGAAAGTGGGGGGGAAATCACATTATAAAATAAATTGGCCACAATTATTCCTACCCTTTTATTAAATACCTTTTTGTAATCTCCTTTTGCCAAGATAACTGCTCTGAGTCTTCTCCTATAATGCCTGATGAGTTTGGAGAACACCTGACCAGAGATCAGAGATCATTCCTTCATACAGAATCTCTCCAGATCCTTCAGATTCCCAGATCCATGTTGGTGCTTCTTCTCTTCAGTTCACTCCACTCATCAGGTCAGGGACTGGGACGGTCATGGCAGAAGCTTCATTTTGTGCTCCCTAACACATTTTTGTGTTGATTTTGATGTTTGTTTTGGATCGTTGTCCTGATGGAAGATCCAACCACGGCCCATTATAAGATTTATAGCAGAAGGCGTCAGGTTTTGATTTTTTATCTGTTGATATTTGATAGAATCCACAATGCCATGTATCTGAATAAGAAGTCCAGGACCTCCAGCAGAAAAATAGGCCCCCAACATTAAAGATCCAATGGTATATTAAATTGTACACATGGGGTACTTTTTATCCTTGTGATGTGCACCAAACCCATCTAGTGTGTTTGCTGCCAAAAAGCTCTTTTTTTAGTTTCATCTGACCACAGAACCCTGTGCCGTTTGAAGTTCCAGTCGTGTCTGACAACTGAATATGCTGGAGTTTGTTTTTGGATGAGCGAGGAGCATTTTTCTTGAAAACCTCCCAAACAACATGTGGTGATGTAGGGGTTGTTTGATTTTTTTTAATAGGCTTTCTAAACCCCAAGACTCAACTAGTCTCTGCAATTCTCCATCTGTGATCGTTGGAGAGTCTTTGGCCACTCAAACTCTCCTCCTCACTGTCCATTAAGAAAATATAGACACACGTCCTCTTCCTGGAAGAATCGTAACATCTTTAGTTGATTATAACTTCTTAATTATTGCCCTGATGGCCAACATGGGGATTTTCAATTCTTTAGCTATTTTCTTACATCCACTTTCTATTTTGTGAAGCTCAACAATCTTTTGATGCACATCAGAACTATGTTCTTTGGTTTTATTCATTGTGATGGATGATTAAGGGAATTTGGCCTTTGTGCTTCCTCATTTTTAAACTCCTGTGAAACAAGAAGTCATAGCTGGACAATTTCATGTTCCTAGTCACCCTGGTGTGCTAAAAAAGGTAAATATTAATGGGAATATACTTCAGAGATATTTTATTCATAAAAAATTATAAGGGTATGAATAATTGTGGCCAACGTGTTTTGGAGAAAAACATTTATTTTATAATGTGATTTCCCCCCCATTTTCAATTCTTTTACTTCAATGAAAGGTTAGATTTTTGCCAATTTTTTGAATGAAAGATCAAAAGGATAAACGATGCATATTTATTTTTTACAGCCATTTTTGATCATATTTACCAGGGATATGATTAAATCGCACGACTGTATATATATATATATATAACGAAAAAGATAATAAACTATAACGGTGAGAAAAAAAACTGTCAGCTTAAAGGGATAGTTCACCCAAAAATGAAAATTCTGTCAGTATTTACGCACCCTCATGTTGTTCCAACCCCGTAAGACCTTCGTTCATCTTCGGAACACGAATTAAGATATTTTTGATGAAATCTGAGAGCTGGATCACTCCTCCATAGGCTTCTTCAGGGATTGAAACTTGCCGGCCTCGAAAAGTTATTAAAGACATTGTTAAAATAGTCCAAGTGACTACAGTGGCTCAATCTTAAGTTTATCAAACGACGAGAATACTTTTTGTGCGCAAAAAACCCCCAAAATAACGACTTTATTTCAACTATTCATTTCCTTTTCTGTGGGCCTCGAGTCAGTTCACTAGTTTAACAGCGTAAGCTTCTGTTGTTGTACGTCACACGCATCACACACATGACCAGCGTCGGCCAATAGTGAGCCTACGTGTGACGTAGCTCTACGCAATCACACTACGTTAACTGACTAGAGCTCTCAGATTTCATCAAAAATATCTTAATCTGTGTTCCGAAGATGAACGAAGGTCTTACGGGGTTGGAACAACATGAGGGTGAGTAATTACTGACAGAATTTTCATTTTTGGGTGAACAATCCCTTTAAGGTAGCTAGGGCCCGCTTTCACATACAGGGCTAAAACACAGGTTATATTAAATATATTAAATTCCAAATATGTTATACGAATACGAAGCAAAGCACATACTAATCTTCTAGTCAAATATATGCTCATTTAGTCTTTAATGCACTTTAGAGACACTCTCCTGTTACTCGCAGACTCAGAAACAGAGGAAGTAGCTGTTTCTGACAAAGTTCATTACCCTTGAATACAGAGATTGGTTTTGTAGTTCGTAGTTAGTGAGAATGTTCAGAATTAGTTGAAAAGCTGATTCCAGATCAGTATTTTAAGTTGGAGCATTCATGTTAATATAATAAATTGTTTACATGCAATTTAAAAGTTTGATTTCAGTCAAACTAAAGCAATAATTTATCCTTTTTTATTTTTTTTTATAAAAAAATATATTCAGTTTTTGGATTAACAGACCTAGATGATGAGATCTGTTTAGCATGTATAGTACTAAATATGTGCACGTTGAACTTGGACTAGAGTTGGACTAGTGCACTTGCTCCGAAAGACAAAGTTGATTTGCAATGAGTTTAAACTTAGAACTGTGCATGTAATATATAGTACTTCCTAGAACAAAAGTCAAAATATGAAACAAAAACTGACCTGACAAAAAGATCCACATCCACAGCACACGAAACATCTTCATTTTCATCAGTCTCCAGGCTGTTTAGTTCTTTCAAGTGTATCTGATTCTATGTTCGTTGTGACTCAAATAATGCCTCCTAAAATGTCAGAGGTGCTTTAAATAGAGAAATGTCTTCCTCTTGTTTTCACACTTCATGTGTACACGTTAACCATTTTGCACACAGGTACAGTATGTCTTGGTGCTTGCTTTTGTCAATTAAACGAGTTTTTGGATGTTGGGAATGCCTGAAGAGCATGTACATACTAAGCCTTACTGTTGGAATAAGACACAGAGACATTCAACAGTTCTACAACCCAAAGTTATATTTTATTACACAATGACAAAACCACGCTCAGACACGAAACCTCAACTTTTTACAGCAAGCACACATTTAACAGTCTATGACACTGATATGAGCATGTTAAAGGTGCAGTGTGTAATTTTTAGTGGTATCTAGTGGTGAGGTTGCGAATTGCAACCAACAGAAGTTACGGTGGCCAACGGGAAAATATCGTCGTCTGAGACAGCAGAAAGTAGCCAGTTCAGCAATGAGGTTTCTTTACAAAAATAAATTAAGAAATTATGTTTAATCTGTTTTATCTTTATTATTCAGTAAAACGATATGTGCACTAGATTTATTTCACTCTTCTTAAAGCAACACCAAGTGACTTTTCCTCTGCGGTCGCCCTACAGGTTGGAAGCGGAATTGTCCATTACTGCTGTCGTAAATAATTTAGCCTACCGCAGCCTACTGTCGCACGCCCACGACATGCTCTCTGTTTATCCAGCACCGGCTTTGGAATCAACAATGGCCACAGACAAGGTAGAGTATGATGCATGATTTTATGAAAGTATGATGTATTGTGACATCACAAACGAGCAATTGTAGCAATTGTAACGCTTGCCGTAAAGCAAGTCAAATTAGCAGTTTTCTTATGTCTCATTAGAACTACAGAAACGCGACCCGATCTGGCAATCTTACATAGCGTGGATATATCAGATAAAGGACCACAAAGCTGTGGCATAAGTGCATTTCACCATGTCACGACTTGATGAACCACTGAAACGATTTTGGAAACATTATTTTAAGGTAAAAATCTTACTTAGTGTTGCTTTAAAGGGGTAGTAAAACACATTTTTTCAAAGGCTTGATTGTCTTTGTGGGGTGCACTGTAACATGTGTTCATGCTTCGTTTTTAAAAAATTGCATTATTTTTCATATATTTTACCTTTATTCTACACTGCTTTGTCCCTCCTTGTAAAAACGGTCTGATGGTTTCCGGGTTCTATGAAGCCAGTCCCTCAAAAATAAGCAATGGGCTCAGATTGGTTAGCTGGCCCAGTGTGTTGTGATTCGCTAACCGCCTAGTGCATGTTTTCCGGAAACGCCACGCCCCGTACCTTAACTGGTAGCCTAGTTTGTGCTTTGGTGTATTATAAATGATGGCGTCAATAAAACCATACCAATTTGAGCCCAAATCGGACCCAGAGAATGTTAGTGAAGATGATTGAGCAGAACGTGTTCAAGAACGGCTGTTAAACAACGTTTCAGAAAGGTTTGTTTTTTGTTGTTGTCTCAATACCTTTTAGATACGCTGTTATTTAATTGTACTAATCATTATAGTATTACAAAAAAATAAGCTTCATAAACAAGAATTTCATATAATCGTTCTAACAAATTATACTACAGTCCTCAAAGGGATTTTTTTGAGTAAAGAATGCGGATCTATAGTGATCGTTACTGACTGTATGCCACCGTTACTTTTGTATTTTTAGAACGATTGTAGCCAAATATCTGTCGACAAAACTATTAACCCAAAATGAACACTAAACATTGGCTTTACTGCAGTAGCCAAATCAAACACAGAACCATGTTTAGCATGCCTGTAGATAAACAAGCGATAAACAATACATAAAAGCTCTAATCAAAGAATAATTTACTCTAATTCCAAGTTCGCTGTTGAGATTTAAAAAAGTTTGTAACACTAGGTGTTTGGTCGGATAACGTTAAGTATGAATGAGCATTTAACAAGCTGGTTTGCACAGCCAAACAGCGTTGTCATTTGTTTACTTCCTTGCTACAACGTACAATTAACAATACGAACTATTGCAGGAAAACACATCGACGAAAAATAAATCATACTTACAGACTGTGGCCCGTAAACAACAGCTTCTGTTCTTAAAGTTGGAACTGCTCCATCTTTCAGGACAAGCCGTTGTGCGAATCCTGCATTGAGCTCGCGAAGATTGTGGAAGCTTTCCTCCGTAAATTGTGCAGCACAGAGAGCGAGATTTGGGTAATAATTAACCATTGATCCCTAACTCCCGCGACCCTAGGAAGGCTGAACAAAGTGGACCTATAATCCGGATGAAAATAACAGCGTTTCGACGACATTGCGGCGGCAACAACACTCCTATACCACAATAACTCTTCTCCAACGCAATATAAAATGGCCTCGCCCCCCTTATTAAGTATTCTCGGAGGAGGGGTTTATGTAAATAATGGGGTTTACTGACGCCAGCAACCCTGGAGGAATGTCGTGTAGTCCCTACCCGGCCATTTGCTGTAGTCCTTAGAAATTGATTTCTTTAAAAGCAAATATCTCCGTTTGCTTTGAACTTTGAGCGCTGTAACTTTGCAGATGTTGTTTATGCTCAAACAGCAACATTACACACTAACTAAAGTTAGAAAAGTGAAATCGTGTTTTACCACTCCTTTAAAGCCTCCTGTCCACTATCTAGCTGGGATAATTTAGATGCAGCCTTGGCACTTCACCAGGCAAGGTCGCTGTTACTGAAGCTTCGAGTACTGAAACCATTTCTAAAACTATTCTTCTTGGTTCAGTGCTTCACCAAAGCTTAATTTGCCCATCACTAACCCGCGGTGTATGTAGATAGAAATGGCTCATGCTAAGGTAATAAAACATAATGGTTCATTAAGTAAGGTCTTTATACACCACTGAAAACATAGTTATGTATAAATATCACACAATGCACCTTTAAAGAGTAGCTTTTGGAAAATGCACAGTGTCATAGGTTACTTTGTCTTCTGACCCTTTACTTGTACGTTGTCCGCAATCTTCAGCACGTATACTAATGCCTAAATATGAGACTGACTCTGCCCTATCAGAACTGGGGTTTGGGGTTTGTTTGCAGCTGGTCTCCGGTTAGATGGTGATGGTGGAGTAGAGGGGAGGATCTTGGATTTGATTGGCTGCAGGACTTTGATTGACAGTAGAATAAACTGTGATGTTTGCGACCTCCTCATAATCAACAGCAGTCTGTGGATTCAGTGATAATTTATTATAATGTGAATAAAGAAACAAACGTACTAACTTTTTTGTATTACATATATAAGAATATTAGGGAATTTCATTGTACATTAATTTAATACAGTAACTTAAACAATTTACAGTCAAATGACATTATGAGCGACATTTTTTTTTTATTATATTTAAATATATACTGTTAGGTCAGTACACTACAGTACACAGTATATCAGTAAATAAATATGATACACAAATGTCCACTAGAGGGCAGTATCTGTATTTTCCCTTATTACATTGAGATCTGTGTTCCATTCAATTTGGAATTTCTTGTATTGTGCAATATTATTGAACGATACTTGAAGTTGGATTTCCATCTCGGAAACTAGTGGAAATCCAACTCTTTTTGCCCAGATGTTTGAATCACGTGAACTTGACAGAACAAATGCAAGGAGTTAATTTTAAACTGTTGGTTCACCACAGCAAAATCCACAGTGTTAAATTAACACTGCTGTTGGTTGAGTTTTAACGTAATCATTTGACCTGAATCACTGAACTCATATAAAGCCCAATTTCTTAGTAAGATTTACTTTATTAATTGTATCAGCCCTGTCTCTGTACAGCATAATGTTTTTAACTTTTGCAACACAATCCAAATAATTTACTCAAGGTGTTCACACAGAACTTTTTTTTTTTTTTTGACACAGACATCAAGAATCAGCCTGTGAATCTCAACAATGGTGGCAATTATAAAGCATGTTGCAGTGCATTCTGGGTGCCACCAATCAAAACTCATTCATGGCTCCCATCATGCATTGCTGCATGAATAAATAATGAGCTTATGTTCAGAGGTAATATCTGTTTGTCACCATTGCTGAGATTCATACGCTAATTATTCATGTCTGTGTGTGCCTACCTGAAATACTTCTTAAGAAGTTTTTTTTTTTTTTTGTAATTGATTTGATCCTTTGGATTTCATTGAAAAAGCTATAAATGGTACGCTCAACAACGACAGTGCTGCTATAATCCATAAGGTAAACAACTCAGAAATTATGATCTCAATGAGTTCAGTGATTCAGGTCAAATAATGATTATGTTAAAACACAACCAACACCATCAGAACACCTTTTTTTTGTTCATTTGGCTGTTATAACTGAATTACAGCAGCCAAACAAAATCTAAAGTTAATAATGTAAGGGTCAAGAGGCCAACTAAACTAAACACCATAACCATAATGGTGACCATTTTACATTAATTTTCTCCTTCAGTGATTCTGCTTGTTAACATCAAGTGTCTTAAATAATACTCAATCATCACTCAATTAAGCACTTAATTATCTCATTCACTTCAACACTGGTTCAGTGTTACTATAACACTCTGAGAGTGTGGACTCATATAAACACTGAGCAGTGTTAATTTAACACTGGGGATTTTGCTGTGCATATATCTAAGCATTCACTTTTATTCAAATTAAATTCAATACTGAATCAACACTTCCACATTGCATGATGATAAATTTGTTTGCAAGGATGAGTTTAATAGCATTTCATAGAATTGTAACTGTTTGGAGGCTGAAACACTTGACAGTCCACTAAAAATCTGATGGTTGTGCTTCCATGACACACAGTACAATTTCAAAATGTGATAATTTCTTAGAGCTGTATACTTTTCAAAGAATCATTTAAGCAAAAAAATAAAAAAATAAAAATAAAAATACCCTCACTATTGTAACACACATAAAAGCTATAAAAAATAGGTTTCTGTCTTACCTCTGTGGGACATGTGGTGCCTTGGATTTCAGCATCAACTTAAGTTGGAAACAGGGAAACACTTTAGTAGATAGATTAGGCTAGATTGTGTTTATAAAAAATGCAGTGTATTTGTACTTACCATTGGAACTGTGTGACTTTCTCATGTGCATTTTCCATATACAGAGAACCACCCCAGATATAATCGCCATCACAGACAGAGTAACAGCTGTGAACATCAGAGAACCTAAAACACACAGAGACAGCCTGTGTCACAAGGGTCAATTTTTTGAAATTGAGATTTATACATCATCTGAAAGATGAATAAATAAGCTTTCCATTGATTGTATGGTTTGTTAGGATAGGACACTATTTGGCCGAGATATTTGAAAATCTGGAATCTGAGGCTGCAACAAAATCAAAACATTGAGACAATCGCCTTTAAAGTTGTCCATTTATGTTTTTGCTGCATCCACTCAAGACAAATACATTTATATATATATATATATATATATATATATATATATATATATATACGGTAGGAAATTTACAAAATATCTTTACTTAATATCCTACGGATTTTTGGCATAAAAGAAAAATCGATAATTTTGACCCATACAATGTATTGTTGGCTATTGCCACAAATATACCCGTGTGACGGACGTTTTGTGGTCCAGGGTCACACTTCAGGCAGCTCCATATACCACAATGCAACACGATTGTGACAACGATATTGCGTTTAATTTACCCCACTACAAACAACTCTATGATATATATATATATATTTTTTTTTTAAATTTAAACAACTCAAACACACCTATACACATATAGAATGCTGCATTAAACAATTTCGTAAGAAAAAAAAAAAAAAAAAGTGATCTAGTGATCAAGGGCTTTAGCACGTTCCAATTCAGCCTATGGCAAAGGTTCTGCCAGTAGTAGGCACTCATGCAACGTAAGCAATGACGTATATCCGAGTGAACATGTAAACATGTAAACATATCATATTTTGTTCCACTGTTGCCCGACTGTGGAAACACAGCTTGATTTTTGGCGCTGTTAGCCCTGGCTCACACTGGCCCGACTGTGGAAACACAGCTACTGTTACTGTGAAACAGTAAACCTTTTTATTTTAGTTTGTGTTGTGTTGTGCATTTGTTGACGTTAGTGGACTCCATCTCTAACCTAACGTAAGCTAGTGTTGCCGTAGAGACTGAAGGAGAGGCTCTCGGGAGTGCGTGTATACATCATATCCTTTTTATTTTCCCAGAAAAATAGAGTCCTTCACATGAAAATCAGTCTACAGACTTTTTAATAGACAACCTAGTAAGTCAGGGAAGGTGTCGTTTTTTTAAGTTTTGTTACAAGCTGTTCACACACTGTCAATAAAAAAGCAATTAATACCAAAATCATGTGGTCAACATGTGAACGTGACGTGTGATTGGACATTACAATCGGATATCCCCACATCGTCCTGACTGGAACGCGGCATTACTACCAATATTAGTCACTTCCAGGCAAGTGTGCTGAGGCAAGTTGAAGCTAAACTCTGGACAGTGGCCAATCAGGAGCAGGAATGAACACTTCTGCTGTAAAGTAACGTGATTGTCGAAACAAAACCTGTGTATAAGGTTCTGTGTATTAAATGCAGGGTTTTTAAGTGCTGTGTGTATGCTGGACAAAAGGGGTAGACATGATTGTCTTGTCAGGCACATTGTATACTAGTAAATAAGAGAAAGACTCACCAGATTGTGTGCTTTCATAAACTGCTGGTGTAGATGAAACAACAGGACGCTGAAATTCTTTACATGTAAAAGAGGAACAACATCATCCCCCAATCTGCTCAGACGCATATATAAATACACACCGTGATTATCTCAGGGTTACCTGCTGTTGAAGATGTGTTGGTTATGATGTCATCAGGTGATGGAGATGTCGAGAATGAACTCATTGTTACGGTGGATTGAGAATCCAAACTTGCCTCTGGTTTAGGAGATATGTGTCAGTTTGCTTTTTTTGTGTATGTGTGTAATAGTTATTTTATAGATCAGTAAATCTACAACACAATACATCATTCTAACCTTTAGATACGGTGGATTGAGAATCCAAACTTGCCCCTGGTTTAGGAGACATGTGCGCATTTTTTTTATTTTTGAAATGAAATAATACAATTTTTGTTTTTTTATGAAAGTGTGGAATAGTTAGATATTAATAGTTATTTTACACTTCAGTAAATCTACACAAAATACAAAACATCATTCTAACCTTTGGATACTTTCAGATTGACTTCCTGATATGTGTCTTTTCCAAATCTCTCCACTCCACACCAGTAAATCCCAGAGTCAGACTCCAGTAGATCAGTGATGGTCACGGTGAACGTTCCTGTCCCAGAATCCTCTAGTTTGTATCTCCCTTCAGGTGATCGGTCAGATTTAACTAAAATATCTCTGTCTTCACATGGATATCTGCAGAAATACTTTATGTTGTTTGAAGCCCATTTATGAGAACAAGAAATGATGATGTGTTTCCCACTGTATCCATGAATCTCAGCTCCATCTGCTGCTGAAATCCCAATTCCTGCTGAATGCAATACACCACATAATACAAGGGAGATGTCATTCTCAGTTTTATGCCTGATATTTTAATATTGAATTATTTTGATGAAGATAAGTGCATATAACACGGTGGCATGTGTGCTGTTGTAGGGACACAATATAGAGATAGCAAATAATTACTGATCATTGATAAAACTGTCACATTTGATAGTTTTGGTTACAAGTAGTTAATTTGTCTACTCCTTGACTTTCTATGTAGCTTTGCACTAGCGCCTATCATTAAACAAAATAATGTGTATGAATTTTTTTATACATACAAGCAATTTAATTTTTGAGTTCATTAAAAACATATGCAGTGGAGTCAATGAAATATGACCGTGAAATATGAACAAAATTGACCATATCACATTTGATGTGACGGATTGCACCATGTTACAGTGTGACTTCCTGGTCTCTTCTTGGACTAAGGGGATATATGACCAATAAACTTCTTATTATTGTTACTCCTGACTGACACACTATGACCTCTGATTGTTATTGTCTCATTAGCAATTTTTTCAATTCTCATAAACCTTTTTAGAGTGCAACGTTTTCACCGTGCCCTTATTATACACGACGATTCACTTGCATTGTTTATCTGCTCAAATTATGGCAACAGATTTCAAACAGTGTAACTAAAATACAGTAAAAAAAAAAGTAAATCACTCAAATTATTTAATTGAAGTAAACAATATTATATGTTCACTGGAATTATATGAGTACTTATGAACGATATGGTAACTCTTTACAATATGGTTCCATTAGTTAACGCTTGTTAATGCAATACATTTTTTACAGTATAGCCATGACCACAAGTTTTACATTTATAAATGTATAAATCTTTTTGTTTCGCAAAATTTTCTGCTTCAGTTGTTGTTGTATTGATTCACATTGTTTCTAGATTATTGTGCAGAGTGAACAGATGCAATTTAAATAAGTGCAAAAAAAGCTTCATTGGCCAAAAAAATCTACTTTATCAGTCATCCAAATCAAAAAAGTGCTTCCAATCATTGTGTTCTTGTGTTTTTTCAAAGAAAGATGTGCAGCCATCATCGCTTTGCATCAAAATAGCCTTACACATTGCACCTGAAAGAACCATTTACCAGATCACACAAACTTTAAGGAGAGAGGTTTAGCTGCAGTGAAGAAGACTTCAGAAGCAGAGCTGCTCAATATTGACTGTGTGTGTGTGTGTGTGTGTGTGTGTGTGTGTGTGTGTGTGTGTGTGAGAGAGAATCTGCACGCACAGCGAGGCCAAGACTTTTAGACAACAGCCTGGTGTCAAGAAGGGCAGAAAAGAAGCCACTTCTCTCCAATAAAAACATTGAGGATAAGGACAGGCTGAAATTCTGCAGGAAGTACAAGGATTGGACAGCAGAAGACTGGTGCAAAGTCACTTTCTCTGATGAAACCCCTTCCGACTGTTGGACATCTGGGAAATCAAGCAAATGTAACTCTTCTTTTCAGTTATTACTTAAAACTCACTTCACAAACCTTGGGAACTGGTCCGTACGGATCATGGATTAACTGTGATCTGTTGCAGCCCTAATAATCAATTAATGAACTATCATCATGATTGCTATCTTACCAGAGATGGAGAAAAATCCTACTCCAGTAATAAACGTGTCCCTGTCCCCAAAATTGTTGATACTCAAAAGTGCTTCCCTCGTTTATTTTTGCCACGCATGTGCACCAGTTATGTGCACAACTGGATATAGTGCAGGAATATGGATGTATTACAACAAAATGTCTAATTTTGTGCAAAAGATGAACAAGTTAGAGTTAAGCTCATTTAACAGCATTTGTAGCTATGCCATTTTTATAATAATGAACTAGAATTTATATTTCCTGAAGAAAATGTGAGTGGTGCATGCAGTGGCAAAAGTCTGCCCTGGGCAGATGTTAAAACAATTAACATGTTGTTAACATGATTGGCATTTGCTAACATGTTTTTAACAAAATGCCAATCATGCTAACATGTTGCTAGCATGATGAGCATGTTGCTAACATGATTAGCATGTTGTTAACATGATGCTAGCTTGATGCTAACATGATTAACATGTTGCTAGCATGCTTTTACCAAGAAGCTAACACAATTAGCAAGTGGCTAGCATAATGCTAACATGATTAACATGTTGCTAGCATGTTTTTAACAAGATGCTAACACAATTAGCATGTTGCTAGCATGATGCTAACACAATTAGCATGTTGTTAGCATGATACTAACATGATTACCATATTGCTAGCATGATGCTAGAACATTGTTTTTATCATGTTTAACCCTAAGCTAATTGTTACTAGTTCTTTTAAAGAGGACTTGTGTGTGAAAACACCCTGTTTATTGTCACACTGCGCTTCACAGCCTGTACATGTTACATACTCATCACTTTATTCTTCCTGGTTAACTACTTCACTAAAACACTCCCACACAGTATTTTTCTTTCCTCCCTTTTTTTTTTTTTTGTTTTCAAAGCTGCTTCCTGATTCGGAGGCTGCATCCTTCAAATTACACTTTTAAAGTAAATATTCGGTTTCAGCTTACTCAAATATCTAATGATACGAAATATACTCAAATATCTAATGAGCAGTTCAAATATTGAGACATTTTTCTTTATATGCGATTATTGCTTATACTCTTTATTATATACAGAAATGGACCATGGTGAACATATTTAGACAGTTTGTGTACCCTGTTTTGTTTTCAGACAATTTAATATGACTTTCAAAAAAAGTCCAGTATAAAGGTTACTGTCACTCATCAATGGGAGCTGTCACAGTTGCTAGGCGACAAGAACAATCCTGGTAGGCTAGACCGTCCCATCTAACAACGTTCAGTCTGACCTTCGTGGCCTTCTAAGGATGCAGCCCCTGAATTGGGACATAGCTTAAATCTCCTTTTTGAAATTTCTTTCGGGTCCGTTGCTACTTAAACAAGTGGACCCCTCAACTGCTTAGCTTAATCAGAGTCTGAAAACTAGTGCCTGACCAAATATTAAGCTTTAAACAAATTAATATTAATGATTTAATATTAATAACATTAATGATTCATCTCATCTACCTGCGACACACCTGCAATTAATCAGAATGCCATGATCTGTGTATATATAACAGTGATCTGTGCATCACTATTGCATATATTGAATGTTTTTGCTAATAAAGGCCTTTAAAAAATATGGAACACTTATCATTGTTTTCCAGTATACCGTAGAAACGTGAAAAAATAATCTACAAATACTAGGGGTGTAACGATACACAAAACTGACGGTTCGGTTCTTCCCACGGTTTTGACGTCTCGGTTCGGTAGGGTGGGGTTTAGAAAGCTAAAATTGCTTTTTTTGTTTTTTTAAACAGTGGTTTAATGAAAAAATTGTGTCTTTGTCTTTAAATTAATTAAATTACAATTAAACGTTCTGCAAGGATTCAAAAAAAAAAAAAGATATGCTAATGCTGCACAGCAAAAACTCCAGTGTTAAATTAACTCTCCTGGGAGTTTATATGGCTCCAGACTCAAGAGTGTAAAGTGTTAAAATATGAGTGTTAAATTAACACTCAAGAGTGTTAAAGTTAATGAGATAATTACGTGATTAATTGAGGGATGATTGAGCATTATTGAAGACACCTGATGTTAATAAGCAGAATCACTGAAGGAGAAAATCACAAATTGTACGTCACCATTATGGAGATCAGTGTGTGCTTTAGTTGGGCTTTTGACCCTTAAAGTTTTAACATTAGATTTTGTTTGTTTGTTGTTATTTAGTTGTAACAGCCAGATGAACAAAGGAAAAAAGTGATTTGACATTGTTGATTGTGTTATGATGTAATCATCATATGAACTTGATCACTGAACTTATTAAGAATCTTGTGACATAGATACATGTTGTTAATTACAACATCATTGATTATACGTCAAAGATCTAGAATTTTCTATATAATACAAAGGATTTCTTAAAAGTTGTTTTCAAAAATAAAAAAGTCTTTATAGGCACACACAGACATCAAGATTCAATCTATGCATCTCAACAGTGGTGACGAGCAGAATATTCAATTAAGAAAAGTAAATTATATAGACAATTCAGATCATAATTTATTCATACCGCAATGCATGATGGGAGCCATTAATGAGTTGTGATTGGTGGCTGCCAGAATGCACTGCAACATGCTTTATTATTGTCACCATTGTTGAGATTCACAGTCTGATTATTGATGTATGTGTTTCTAAATAAAATTATGCTTTTAATTTTTTTAGATATTTTTGATTATATTAAAAGCACTGAAAGTCCTATGCTGTAGAATCCCAGAGCAGTTGTAATTAACAAGTTAAACTATCTCAGTAACTTTGGATTTTCAAATCACAACATGATTATGTCAAAACACAACCAACACCATCCAATCACTTTTTGTCTTTGTTCATCTGGCTGCTATAACTCAATAACAGCAGACAAACAAAATCTCAAGAAAAAAAATAAAAGGGTCAAGAACCCAACTAAAGCACACACTGATCTCCATAATGGTGACGTACAATTTGTGATTTTCTCCTTCAGTGATTCTGCTTGTTAACATCAGGTGTCTTCAATAATGCTCAATCATCCCTCAAGTAATCACGTAATTATCTCATTAACTTTAACACTCTTGAGTGTTAATTTAACACTCATATTTTAACACTTTACACTCTTGAGTCTGGAGCCATATAAACTCCCAGGAGAGTTAATTTAACACTGGAGTTTTTGCTGTGTGTAAACTATATGGAGCCCGCACATTACTATAACATTAAAGGTTAACAAAAGAGCCTAGACTTTTAGCCTGAATTCAGATGCTATTTATTTTTTAGATATAATAATCAACACCCAACACATTGTATGAAAATATGTAAACTGAACATAAGGCAGTTTTTGCATTAACTTATGTTTTTACTCTAATTCGTTATGAAATATAATAATTTACACAGTTGCTGTCATTTTCATTAAAGATATTTTAAACATACATTATATAATCAAGATATCATTAACAGGTAAAGTAAAATATAGCCTAATATATAGGCTAATATAGTGCATTTATTTAGTGCAAGAGTTCATTTCTCTAGCAACCAACAAGCTGTGGACACTGGATGACTTTCCTACTGAGGTAAATATAATGCTATGTGACAAAGCTGTTTTATTGACATCTTTCCGCTGCTGAAACACTGATTGAGCGATTACATGAGTTATGATGCCTTTCAGTAAGTATACTGTATCTTTCAACATACCTTCAGGTGTCCAGATAGCACACGTACGTCTGCAAGATGTCTGTTAAAGATCACTTCATCTGGAAAGCATCTGTTGTTTACTAACATCTGTTAGACATCTTTAAGATGTTAGTTTAACATACATTCTAAATCATTACATCTTAAAGACATTTTCTAAAAGTCTATTTGACATCTGACAGGAAACGTCCTATAGACGTATTGCAGATGAGCAAACACTCTAAAAAATACGTCTTCCAGATGTAAACACGCACATCAAATAGACGTCTCCATGATGTACGTGTGCTATCTATTCTGTAACTGAGGAAGAGATGAACGCGTTTACTCGCGCTCCGTGCTGCCGCTTGAAATGAGGAGCTAGTACAGTGATCCGTCACGCCACAGCAAAGAGCGCCAAAACGGCATTTATTGTTTGAATTTCGTGATCAAATAGAATAAAAAAAAAAAGATTACGCCTTGCTTATTATCGAAAGTAACAAAACACGGAGCTTGCTATTATATAGTGTTAATGGTGTTTAGGCTACAAAACTGAATTTGTTGTGTACACAACTACTCATAAGACATGAGGTCCAATGAGGCAGGGCAGGGCTGGGTGGGGTAGCAGGGGGCGGGGCGTGTTCGGTACGCCATGAGAGAATCGCGATACGTATCGTGGGTTCTGTATCGCATTTTTTCGGTTCGGTTTGAATATCGTTACACCCCTAACAAATACTGAAGCAGCAAACGTTGCCAAACACAAAATCTCTATCACTGCTAATACCTTTGACCATGGCAGTATTCATTAATATTTGTTAACATTAGTGCCAGGGTTCTGTCACTCCTGTCTGGTATATTTCTTAGTTTTGTGACAGAGCCCTGACGCTCCTGTTTGGTCTTGTCTTTGTCACTTGTCTGTGTGCCTTGTTTCATGTGCGGTGTGTGGTGTTTGGATCCCGGCACTTCGGTCTAGTTTGGTTTCGGTTCTGTGTCGGGATTCGGACACTCATGCTCTGCGTGTTTGTCCTCTGTTGTGAGCGCACAGGATGAGCTTTCACTCGTTCTTGTGCGCTCTTCTTGTCGTGTGAGTGTGCGGTTTTCCAGTTCGCTTGGGCCGTGCGCTCTTCTGTCCCCGTGTGTTGTTCTGTGAAGCACACGGTTTGAGTTTACATTGGCTGCGTGCTTTCATGTGTGTTTTGTCTTGTACTGTGTTGCACACAGCTTGTGTTTTACACTGGCTGTGTGCTTTCATGTTGTCATGTTCTGTGTGAATACGCGGCTTATGAGTGTTCATGTCTCGTTGTGTGTGAGCACATGGATTGTGATTTGTTTTAACGGCCATATGCTTGTGTTTTAGTCATGTTTGTTTTAAATCACATGGCTTGTCATGTGTGTTTCCTTGTGCTATGTGCTCTCCTGTGGCAACCCCACCCATTTGTTACCTGATTCTTATTTAATTTGCACCACCTGTCATCCCTCATTACCTGCTTTGTTTGATGTCAAGTCAAGTCAAGTCTTCCCCCTTTGGGGTAGTTTTTGTTTGTTTTATTTTATTATAATTTAAAGCCCATCAACTCCTCGCTCCTTCCATCACACCCAAACCTGACAGTTAGCTAATAAAAATAAAACTGCTTATCATTAGTTCATGTACATTTTGAGTGATTGTGTCTATTGACTATACATGAACACTCATGAAGCATAACAAGGATATCAGTCCAGCAACTGTTTTTGGTATAGAAACCACCCTAAAGACAATGTGACAAAACAACAATGTCGATACAGGGAACACTCACCTGACAGACAGATCCAGATCCCAAGAACATAGAAGGACTTCATTTTTAAAATTGAACCCTGTTATATTTCATCAAGACCTTGTTCAAGTCACTCTTAGAAGCCTTGAGGGCTCTTACTGGTGTACAACGTTTTTATCATTGATGAGGATCTCAAAAATGTGTTAACTAGCAGAGCACCCCAGTTACAAGCATCTGCTTCCTCTTTTTTTAAAACACTTGTTTGTTTAAACAAGTATTTTCACACAGTTCTGAGGTCTGTTTGTGCTTCCTGTCATCATTGTTTGCGAATGAGATTTAACCTGGACAGTCTGATCCAAGATCAGTGTCAAATAGCAGGACATGCATTGATGTCAGCACGTCTGTGGACCACAGATGAGTGCTTGCATGTAAGTATAAAAATGATGTTAGCTTAGTCTCTTTTTTCTTTGCTGGTGGCTTTCATGACGACAACATCTGACTGCAAAGAGAATTATTTCTCTATTGATAACCATTAAAAAATATCTGCATTTTGGCTAAATGTCTTGCAAACATTTAGTTGTATTAGTAGATGTTTTGGAGGCTCATAAAGGTGAGGAATGGACTGCTTTTATTCCCTATCGGTTGCATTTGACATCACAGCTTTGGACACAAGGGTTCGTGTTTTTGCAATGCCATCAGCCAGTGTTGTCATTTTTATGCAGCTCTATAGTCACATGACATTTAAGTTCTGTAAATGTCTGATGATGACGTCAGTTTTGTTTTGTCATTTTGAGAAACTCTAATTTAAATGTGTGTGTGTGTGGTCTAAACCCTTATTTTCATACTGATGATAAACATCATGACTACTTCCTCTGTTCTTTTCCCGTAAGAGCATGTTGGCAGTATTAACACTCTCACAGATAAGAGATCAGTTTGTGGTGGTTGCCAGTTGTTGTGGAACACATTTGCACAGGGTGGTTTGATCTTAGGTCAGTCTGAAAGAAAAACACCTGTATGGCTTTCATGTGAGTGTTAGTGAGTCTGACCAGCACATGCAGTATCAGTAACACTTTTCAAATCATTTACAGCAAACCATGGGCTGCCAGAACATTATTGAAACTCACTGGCCCCTAACATATTTTTTTTGTGTTTGGGTAAGAATCAAAAAGCCCTTTACCACAAGATGCATTATGATTGAATCATTAAAAAGGCATTCAAAGGTATTCATTCAATGTCTTTTCTTGTGCAGGAAACAGTCCATATGACACAATCAAAACAGTTTTGTAACAGTGAAGATGCTGAAATCTGTTTTTTTTTTTTTTTTTTGCGATATTGGATATTTTACTCTAGTTGTACTGGTTGTACACAACACATTATTCTACAAGTCCAAAATCAGAAAAGTTGGGACATTTTGTAAAATGCAGTTAAAGTGTCATGAAACCCCCTGTTTTATCCTGGTCGTTCACACCTCTGAGTTGGAAAAAGTCTCAAAAAATGGGCTGTAAACTGTGGAAAAGTGGGTGTGTAGAGGATGGAAAGAGGGGAGACAACAACCAATAAAACACAGACCTGCAACAAATTTATTATTCAGACACATGAATATATATATTAAAATATGACCTTGAAGAGAGAAAAAAAAAACAGAGCTGAGGGTTGAAAATCTAACCCTATAACAAACTGCCAAAATGAGGGGAGAAACGTGGAAAAACATTTAAAAGGTCTAATAATTATATTTTCATTATATTTACGAGTACTACAGTCTCTGAACAAATGACGCGTCAGTTCAACAGAGAAAGAATATAGTTACTTTTTATCCATTGTTCTTTGAATTGTCAGTCTACATCATTATCTTCTGTGTGTCAGAATAATTCCCCGTCATCACGTTCATGATCAGACGAACATCAGTGTCCTTATTTTCACATAGGGCCTATATTTCATTTGAAGAAGACGTGAGCACACTCAGTGCTGGTTCATGTTTAGAGCACCAGAGTATATGAAATATGTCCATAAAAACTTAAAATGTGCTTGCTCCAGTCCGTATATGAACTCATCGTGGCGTTTCCGCGCAGAAACCGCTCTCATGTGTGCGCCGCATGTTTTTTTAATCCTCCGGTGTTATGCGATCTCATGCATAATACAGCACGGTGATTGGATTGAACGAGCTCTCTCTCATAAATAAATGCAGAGATTATCTCGAGGGCCAGTTGGCGTAGAGTCGTGCCTGCAGAAAGTTTGTTTTGATGGCTGCAACACACTCCAAAAAAAGTTTGGACAGAGGAATGTTTACCACTGTCACATTTGTAAATGTTTGGGAATTGAGGATACTAATTGTTGCAGTTTTGCAAGTGGAATTTTTGCCCAATCTCGCTTGATACAAGACAGCTGCTCAACAGTCTATGGTCGTCGTTGTCCAGTGTCCAGTTCCAGTGAAAAGAAATCTTAATGATTCAGCATACTTAGACATTTGTGGACAATTTCATGATCCCAACTTTGTGGGAACAGTTTGGGGATGAACCCTTCCTGTTCCAACATGACTTTGGTTTTAAGGAACTTGACTGGCCTGCACAGAGTCCTGACCTCAACCCGATAGAACACCTTTGGGATGAATTAGAGCGGAGGCTGCGAGCCAGACCTTCTCGTCCAACATCAGTGCCTGACCTCACAAATGTGCTATTAGAAGAATGGTCAAAAATTCCAATTAACACACTCCTAAACCTTGTGGAAAGCCTTCCCAGAAGAGTTAAAGCAGTTATAGCTGCAAAGGGTGGGCCAACTACATATTAAACCCTACGGATGAAGAAGGGGATGTCATTAAAGTTCATGTGCATGTAAAGGCAGACGTCCCAAAACTTTTGGCAATAAAGCGAATTTTCAATAAGAGACTGATCTGGAGATCAGGCAGTCAATCACATGCACTCTATGGTGAAAAGTGTCTAGAAACCACTCTGTTTTTGTCACAGTGTCTGGTTGTGTTCCCTTGTCTATCACTAGAGGTCCTCGTTCTCACGGTGTCCTTCACATTTGACTTCAATTCCCAGCATTCTGTCTGTCACTGTCACTCATCAGTTCATTGCACTCAGCTGTTCCCCGTAATCATTGTTCCCAGCTGTTCTGTGTTAGTCTTGTTTAATATGTGTATATAACCCAGTCTGTTTCAGTGTGTGTCACGGAATCCTTGTTTAATGTCACACCACTTCCAGATCTGCGTCCTTGTTCTTGTTCCTGGTTTTGTACTTGTGTTTTTGGATTTTGACCCCTGCCTGCATGACTACGTGTTTTTGGATTGCCCTTTAATTAAACGACTGCTATTGGATTCTCTGCTTCCCGTGTGGTTTACGTGACAGAAGGAATCCCTCACAAACAATCCAGCGGTATGTTTTGTTACATCTCTTCCCCAGCCACCGAGCGGGAGAGAAGGGAGTTGTTTAAGGGGACCCGGTTGGTAAAGTTCCGCGGGACCCGTGGAGGTCGCCGTAGAGGAGGTGATAGAGAGATGTTTCACGTTTCGTCTGCCCAGCGAGAGACTGTACACGTTCCGTCTGCCCAGTCAGAGACTGTTCACGTCCCGTCTGCCCAGTCAGAGATTGTTCACGTCCCGTCTGCCCAGTCAGAGATTGTTCACGTCCCGTCTGCCCAGTCAGAGATTGTTCACGTCACGTCTGCCCAGCGAGAGACTGTTCACGTCACGTCTGCCCAGTCAGAGACTGCTCACGTCCCGTCTGTCCAGTCTGGGACAGAGCAAGAGATGCCCATCTTTTTAAGATGCCCATGCCCTTTTCTCTTTCCGGTACTGACAGCATAGCCTATATGGGACTGCAGGAAGAACGAAAGACTCGGACCCGGCCGAACCCGAACCAGACAAACTAATAATTTATCTTTCCGGTACTGACAGCATAGCCTATATGGGACTGACAGGAAGAACGAAAGACTCGGACCTGTCCCGAACCCGAAGACTCGAGAGAGATGAACTAATCATTTCTGTTTCCAGTACAGATTCAGAACCCATATGTTGCGCAATGCGCATGCGCGGTCAACACAAAATGAACATATCACTCTCTGAGACAACTCGGTAGTCCCGAGTCATATTAAAGATTCGTTCAAAATGAACGAATCGTTCATCAACAACACATCACTAGTAATGATTATGTCAAAACATAACCAACACCACCTGATCACCTTTCCTCAATGTTCATCTGGCAGTGACATTTAAATCAGCTAAATAAAATTGAAATATTTATAGTTTAAGGCCAACTAAAGCAAACACTGATCACCAAAATGGTGGCTTAAAATTTTTATTTTCTCCTTTGGTGATTCTGCTTGTTAACATCAGGTGTCTTTGATAATGGTTATCAAAATAGCATTAAAATGCCAACAAAGCATGACATCAAAATAACATCAAAATGACATCAGCAGAGGTCAAAATCTTGACATCAAATTGACATCGACACTTTGACGTCAATATGACTTTCATTTTTGCCCGCTGGGTCATGCTCCTTTTACACTCGATGATGTTTCCCTCAAGCAGTTTTTAACATACTGTCAAACAACACAACTCTTTATTGGCTATTGATACTCAATAGATGCTCAATATTTTTCTGAAATTATGTAAATGATGCACAATGTTAAAAGCCACGGTTTTTGAATATGTGAGGGCTGTGTGTTTATTCTTGACTGGATGCAAATGCATATTCCTCGGAGGCCGTAGTGATCAGTTTACTGTTCAGAGGCTGACAGTGGACATTCGTTTCTCTTTTGAGGATTTTTTAATGTAAAGCCCTTTCAAGATCACAATGAACATCATTCTTCATTTAACAGGTGAGTATCTGCTTTCTTAGCTCATGTTAAACAAAATACAAATGTTCATTTAAAAGGGAATGAGCAAAACCAGCTCTGTGGTAAGCAGTTGCGCTTTACCCACGTTTGAATCCTGGCAAAACATTAAATGTCTTCATTTAATTAATCTTTTAAAAAACAATTAGAATAATGTTTATAGTAGAAAATATTGCCCTTAGATATATTATGATTTATTTATTTTATTGCAAATTTTAACAAATATAAGATACAGAAACGGACAAAAATTACAGACAATAAACAAGTTATGGCTCAATAGTCAACAAGAAAAACATAAAAAAAGCCTAATTAACCTATTGAAAATTATTGCCAAGAAATGTAAACGAGAGAGAAAAAAAAGGAAAAACAAAGAAAACATATTATGAAAGAATATTAAAGGTGGCACAAATTCTAGTTGTTTTATAGCTGTCTTATTTACAGACATAGAAATTGTATTTGAGTACCAATTCAATTCCTTTTTGAAGAACAAGCTGGGTTTACTTTTTGTATATTTACATTTATGGGTATATTTACATTTATGGATTCTTGTCATTAATATAAAATCCAATAAGAATGTGTCTACAAGATAAGGAAAAATAACTGAATACATTTTGGACAATCAAGGCATTAACATTCCAGGAAAAACTGAGCAAAAGGACACTCCCAAAACGAATGGCCTACAGTTTCAGTAGAAACTTCACAATAAGAGCAGGATGTATCAATGTTACTTCTAAATTTCAGTAAAATAGATATATTATATTAGAAAGTTCATCAAAACAACTCCTTAGGCATAGCCTTGTCAAAAGTGTTATTCTGTTATTCTCCAGGAAGTTAACACATATACTTGACTTTCATGGAAAACAACCCCCACTATATCCAGTGATTTTCTCTCTATTAAAGACACCCTGTGGTTATACAGATTTACAGTAACTGATGGATTTATCTTTCTAGCGCTTCAGCTGATGATAATCACAAGTAACGTAGCAATCGTAAAATCTCAAGGAAACTGGTGCTCTCCTCTGCCGAACACAACCTGCACAAATGTGTCCAGTTCTGTGAACTGTCATAGACAAAATGACTCTTGCACGGCCTATTCCTGCAACCCTCAGAGTGACGGCTGCTCCTGCAAGGTCGGATCCTACAACTGCTCCAGCGAATGTAACTATGAAGTTTCTCCAGATATCTGCAATTATAATGCAGTTCCCCCCTCCTGCCTGAGAGGTGTGTACAGCGCTGTTCTTCATGTCTACAGCTTCTTTGTGTGTCATATGCTGTTTTTATTTAATTTCATCCCATTTTTTTCCTTCCAGATTTGAAGACTTTAGACAACATCAATGGGGTATGTGAGAATGAGTTTCGAAAAGATGGTCTATATTACATGTAGCCTAATACACTCTATAATTCATGTTTACTTTCTTTCATCCATTGTCTTTTCTTTTTCTGCAGCAGTCAACTGCAGATCTCGTAGTGAATGGCGTTGATATGATTGCCAATATGACGGATCTAATGTCTCCTGAAGTGAGTCACATTTACTGGACCTAAACCAAGGGTCATTCTCAAAAAATCGAGATTTTTACGGTTAACAAAATGTTTTGAATTCAGCTCGGTTCATTTTTCTCCCTTAAAATTTGATCGTATTTGTTAACATCTTGATACTATTACCACGGGCGTCAGTTTGGTTTGAAATGTGGGGGGGACAGAGACGCATTCGGAAGTGCATTTTCAGAAGTGGTGGGTACAATGACGCATTCAAATTTTTTTTTCTCTTTCGCGCAGGTCATGTTTTGAAAGACGATGTCCTGTAGCTTATTAATGTAATTATGTAAATACAAAAAAAATGTATACAAAAATGTGATGTCCGACTCGTTTTATGAAGAAGAAAGCCTTAAATTTTAAGACAAGTAGGCTACTCAATTTACAACATGCATTCATCCAATCTACATCAGTCATTTTGACCAACTTGAAAGCATCCAATCATCATCATCATCATCACAACTATTCCCGTATTCAGCAATAGATTTAAGGCAAGCATAATGCAAACAAGATAGCTACTACTCCACGATCATCTCCACCGCTCACGGGCGTCAGTTTGGTTTGAAATGTGGGGACAGAGACGCATTCGGAAGTGCATTTTCAGAAGTGCTGGGTACAAACTTGTCAGTGACGTGCGGTGATGTCTTAAAGAGGCTAGGCACTGAGTTGAAAGCCAGATTACCTGATTTATTGTTTATGCTAATAATACGTAATAACAGTAAACGTTACGCACAAGCGCGGCATATCAAGAAATGTACAAGTCAGGATGTATATCGTGTACCTACTCTCTCTCTCTCTCTCTCTCTCTCTCTCTCTCTCTCTCTCACGCACACACACACACACATACACGCACACACGCAAGCGCGGCACAGGCACACACCGGTAGTTATGTCCACTCCAGCATCAGAATGCAACCATTCTTAATCCTTAATTGTTGCACAGCGGCAATTATGTTTGTCAGTCAGCAAAAGTAAAATCACACACTGCTCAATTGAATATGAAGGCAAATGGCTTGCATTGATTCAACCACATTTATCAATTCAATATTAAGCCCAAAATAGTTTTTGACTCACCAATCGGTAGATTATTTGTACATAAAATCCATCCGCCGTTCTCGTTAAGACGTCGATCACATATTTTCTTTCATTCCAGTCTGTTTGAAACGATCGGGCAATTTTTGGGCCCTTTTGCTGCATTAGTCCATCTAAGGCTGGCGTAGACCTCCCTCTTGCTATTAACTCAGATTTTGTAAAAGAAAAATTTCTTAACTCCGTGATCACGGCCGGTGCTGTCATTTTGACTTTGAATTTGGCGGGGATTAACTATGTAGGCTAGCTGTGGTGTAATGACGTTAGCTGCGCAAATGTCCAGTAATATCTCGATTTTAATTGGTCCATGTCTGATACGTAACGGAGATGATTACTGGCATAACATATTTACGTCCAAAGGCACAGCAGATTTGTGCTTTTTGTCGTACATGTTGAAGAATACAGGATCGAAGTGCGCATGCGCAACATACAAACAAATGCCAGTAAAAGAAAAATGCTAGTAGACAGTAAAAGCACTTCTTATTCTACCATTTGTTTTTTATTTGATTATGCGTAACTGCCACATTTGTCATCATAACGTCTAAACAATTGGAATAACACACATATTGCATATATACAAAACAAGAATAAACAGTAAAAAACAATTTTGGCAGGGTAGTGCCTAGTTTGCCTACCCAGACCGCACGTCACTGAAACTTGTCAAACTGTGCAGCCTCTCTCTGCTCAACCCGTAAATAAATCCATCGATCTGCACATTTCGTTTGAGTTCTTAATGGTCTAGTGGTTGATCTTTTGCCAAGCGTGTCAGAGGTTACGGGTTCTAATCTGCACTTGTATAGTTTTTTTTTTCTCTCATCAAAACTGAATATGGTTACAGTCTATATCAAACAGGGACAGGTTTGTGTGGATTTTATTTTGAGATTTCACCGGAATGAATAGAGAGTCTCCACAACGGCGATAGATTGAAGCGCGCGTCCGAGTGAAGACTGCGCGAGCCTGTATCCGTGACACTGGTTGCCGAGGCAACGAGCGCTCAGCTTGAGTTCAAAAACACCACATTTTAGCGCTAGATCTCTTATTTAATAGCGAATTAAATTAATGCTCTGCTAGTTAACTGGATATGTTTTATTTATTTGTATTAGGTACATCCGTGGCGCCTCAATGTTTCTAAAAGTGGTGGGTACAAAATGACTCATGGCGAAATCTGGTGGGGACGCGTACCCACCATCCCCACCGAAATCGACGCCTATGACTATTACCTGTACATAATGAACACCATACCATGTCATTTTATATTTTTATTTCTATTGTTTTTTTATTTCATGAATTAAGATTAAGATTTTTTAAGATTTGTGTTTATATCGGCTAAAAAAACGTACTGATTAGTTATAACATTAAGCCCCATTTTCACAGGCAAAGCTTAAGCTTAGTCCCAGGCTAAAATTAATGTTTGAGATGTTGAAACTGTTTAAGTTTTAAATATGTCAGTGCCATTGTTTTGCACACCAGTAATGTTTTTTTTTATTCCTAAGGCATTTTATAAAAGCTACTTAAATGTCCTAATTGTACTAAAATCTAATCTAAGCCCTGTCTGTGACACCAGGCCTATGTCATGTAGTATATGCGGTCCTATGGATATGCAGATTAGCCCCGCCTCCACTCACTCACACCAGCTCAGAGATCCACTCATCTTGGCGTTTCCATCCAAATTTTTTTAATGCAATTTCATCAAATGTGCATTAAAATAGGTGGATGGAAACATAGCTAATGGCATGTTTAAAATTATTTTTTTTAAATGTAATTCATTTTATTAATGCAATACAATCACTATATGCATATTTGAACAGCCTCTTGTAACACTAAATCTAGAGACAATCATTCTTCCTAATTTATTATAATATTTTTAGTTTTTTTTTTTTTGCACAATTGTTTGACCTTGCACTAATGCTTAACCCTGGAAAATAAAATGATTGCAAAAAATATACAAATAACTGTAAATGCCAGTGTACACGATGTGTACAAGGATAAGGCTTTGTTTATGCACTTGTCTCAAATAATTCAACAAAAATGTACAAAACAATATAGTCAAATTATTTCATATTGTTTTTAAAATGTTATGTTATAAAATGATATGGAGTTTCTTGACTATTTGACTCAAAAGTCAAGGAGCTAGTTTGTCACCATTTTGAGAATGGCCCATAGATTAGCTATATCACACTCTTTTGCCATATAAATCATTTGCATTATACAGGAGCATCTCTTTTGTATTTGATTAGACGGCGGAAGGCTATTTGAAGATTGTTGATGCTGTCCAGATAAAGGTTTCAACTGAAAATGAAGATAAAGATAAAATAGTGTCATATGGAAACAGTTTTCTGAACGCCTTTGAGAAGCTGGTGTCTGCACTGGTGAAGGAAACAGAAAAGTACGACTTGCAGAATTTGACTCTCAGCAATACAGGTAAAGAGCCCTGTTACGTCCCTGATTGTACTTGTGTGTTTGACACATTTGAAAAACAAAGCTGTGATACTGTGAAGGGTGTGTGTCATAGTCAAATATGTTCTTCTGGAGAAGCACAGCTCTTCCTGAATGTTTTTTTTTTCTTCACCATAAAGAAACCTTTTGTCAATTACAAAGTTTTTCATGAGTGTTAAAGATTTTTACTGGAACTATAATGCCAATACAAATGTTTAGATTCAAAGGTTACACGGCAATAATTAGTAAAACACATCAGCACCCAGTCAAGTAGGATAACACTCTCTAAAAACATTTTAAACATGTTTAGTGATAACATTGATAGAACATTATCCCTTAACATTCTTATAAAGTTTTAGCGAGAAGTTTGCCAGCAGACACAGGACTGAACCTCTTAAAATAGTTTGTTTGAAAGTAATAGTTTGGTTTGGTCACTATTGTGGAGGTCAGTGTTTGCTTTAGTTGGGCTTATTTGGCCTTGACTATGTGATGTTAGTTTTTCTCTGGCTGCTGTAAGTGTTTTTTATAGCAAGAGGAAATATGATTAAGTATGTTGGCTAATTGGTAAAAAATAAAGATATTATTATAATGTAGTTGCCTGATTTCATCCATGGACTAGTCTCTGGCATCAATTAATGGCAAAAGAATATGGGTTATAATCAATCATAACATTCCAGAATTTCAAACAAATGAGTTTCTTCTGAATTTTTATCAGAAGGTCTGAAGAATTTAATTAAAAAAAAAACTGAAACTAAATCTGTGATCATTTTTCCTTCCTTATTCCTTCCACCATTATTGAGATTCACACTCTGGTTCTTGTGGTTTGAGTGTATCCAAAAAAAAGCAGTATCAAACAATCTTTGTTTTAATTATTATTATTATACAGATTTTCTAAGTTAAAGATGGTTGGAAATCAAGCTGTTGAAACATTACTATAATCAATTATGTGAAATGAATAACACACATGTTGGTCTAGAA
The DNA here is from genome assembly GCA_030770095.1 of Gila robusta. Lineage (NCBI taxonomy): Eukaryota > Metazoa > Chordata > Actinopteri > Cypriniformes > Leuciscidae > Gila > Gila robusta. The sequence continues at coordinate 111,583 of JAVALU010001671.1, read as the reverse complement.
GCTGATCAGTGCTTTGCATGTGAATATATTATTGTCATCATCATCAAGTAGCCGATATAATCTGATCACATTTTCTCTTACAGTTCTTGCCATAACAAACATTTACAGCAGCCATAGAAAAACTAACATTAAAACGTCAAGAGTCAAACTGCCCAACTAAAGCAAACACTGATTTAAATTAAACCAAACTATTAATTTAAATAAATCAGCAACATCTAAACATCTGTTAATCTCAATAAGAACTTTTCCACTCATATGACAGAAATAAAGTTAGTTAGTAATACGTGAAGCTGGTAATGCTGTTTGTGGAGTTGTTTAATGAAGTTGGTATGGAGTTATTATTGTGCCATAATTAAACAAACAAATCCAGCATTTTGCAAACAAACTCGATCTGCTTTGCAAAGGAAAACTCGACTCGCAAACAAACAGAAAGCAATGTGCAAGTGAAAAGGTCAATTTGAGCGAAAATGCAGTGGAGTAACACATATGCATTGTGTTTTGCACATACAATAAATGAGCCTAAATAATATTTCACAAATAAATACAAACCATCCTACAAATTGCATGTAGCCTTTGAACAAATACCAAATCTAGTGCAAATGCATATCTGTCTGTTCTTGTGAGACACTTGGCTTTTTATGAGATCTCTCCTGATCGATTTTCTCACAAATGTGTCCAGGTAGATTTTTTCACAAATGTGTCCAGGCAGATTTTCTCACAAATGCAGTTGAGCAACTTCCTCTTCTAAAACAGTAGATGGCGCTAAGTTAGGGGATTCATTTAGCGCTAGTCTCCCGAGAGAAGCACTGATTTGAAACGCGTGCTTGCCTTTGCCTATAGCTGAGGAACATGAGCGGTTAACAGGAGAGTTTCTGCCTTACTGTATCTATAATTAACCTTTTTGAGGTTTTCTTTTGCAAAATGTTATTACATATCTAGACAGAAATCCACATTAGCACTTCACTCTCTCTATGATAGGGGAATCTATAAGCTGAAAGATCTGCCATCATATGTTGCTTTTTTACATTTTTGTAAAAACGTTACATTTACTGAACGAGTCTATTTCTTTCATTCTCCATAAATTAATGAGAACATTTAATTTAATTGAAAGGAGGGTCCCACTTATTACTTTATTTATTTATTTATTATTTATTTATTCCAATTTATTTAGTTGGAATTCAGTCTGCTTAACTGTTAATGTAATAAAATAATGAATGAACAAAACAAACAATATACAATTGTTTCTTAACATATGCGCCCGTTGGTGTTTTAAGCCCTCAACGGAGCCTTCAAGGCAGCGCTGCATGGAAGGTGCTCCCCGCCCCCTACAGTTTCAGCCAATCGCAGCAAATCTACCATTGCCAATCTGTTTACAGTTAGCTAGATAGCTGAGGTGTCCGACCGGCGGCAAAGAAAATCCCTAGCAGCAAGTGTTGGCTATATTTCAAAGCATAGTCATTTTTTTTAAATAATAAAACATTTCATTATGAATTCAGATCTTAGAATATTGCTCTATGCAACTTACCGTACCAAGTTGAGTGGAGTCAAGATCGATCGCTCGTTGGTTCTCGAAGTTAAATGCGAGCACCATTGTTGCGATTGGCTGAAACGCGGTAGGGGGCGGGGAGTGCCTTCCATGCAGCGCTGCCTTGAAGGCTCCGTTGGGGGCTTAAAACACCAACGAGCGACATATGCAGTGCCCACATTTTTATTTTGGACAGACAAATCAAACCCTCCTTTCAATTAAATGAAATCTTCTCATTAATTTATGGAGCACGAAAGAAATAGAAGTAGACATAATCACTAATTTAGTCATTTCGCACGTGTCCGTTAGGAAAAAATGTAAAAAGCAACATATGATGGCAGAGCTTTCAGATTCCTCTATCCTAGAAAGAGTGGAGTGCTAAGTGCTAATGTGCATTTCTGTCTAGATATGTAATAACCTTTTTGAGGTTTTCTTTTGCAAAATGTTTAATTATAGATACAGTAAGATAGAAACTCTCCTGTTCACCGCTAATGTTCCTCAGCTGTAGGCAAAGGCAAGCACGCGTTTCAAATCAGTGCTTCTCTCGGGAGACTAGCGCTAAATGAATCCCCTAACTTAGCACCATCTACTGTTTTAGAAGAGGAAGTTGCTCAACTGCATTTGTGAGAAAATCTGCCTGGACACATTTGTGAGAAAATCGAGCCAAGAGATCTCATAAAAAGCCAAGTGTCTCACAATAATAACAGACAGATATGCATTTGTATGCACTAGATTTGGTATTTGTTCAAAGGTTACATGCAATTTGTATGGTTTGTATTTATTTGTGAAATATTATCTTGGCTCATTTATTTATATTTGCAAAACACAATGCATATGTTGTTACTCCACTGCATTTTTGCTCAAATTGACCTTTTCACTTGCACATTGCTTTCTGTTTGTTTGCAAGTTGAATTTTCCTTTGCAAAGCAGATCGAGTTTGTTTGCAAAATGCTGGATTTGTTTGTTAATTATGGCACCATAATAACTCCATAAGTTGGAGCCTGACATCAGTTGTTTACACGTCAACCCAATTTTCATTTTCAACCAAAATTTGACATCTGAGTGATGTTGGAGTCCATGTCCAATAACATTTCTAGCTGGGGTAACTCACATTGTGGCCATAATATGAGCACACAGTGAGTGCACTGTGAGGTTACACATTTAGTTAACTGTGAACTCACATTGTAGTCATATGGAGAGATCACTGTGAGATCAATGTGTTGACAGGGCAATATATAGATAAGAGATTATATATATTTTTTTCTTTCTTGTTTCTTGTAGCAGTAAGAGTTCTTGTGGTTGGACCAAAGGCATCTGTAAAGGACATCCCTCCGATCCGTACAGAAAAAGCTCACATGGATATTGACCTTTTTGAGATTGCCAAGAACAGCACTTCAAGTATGTGAGAAGTATGAATAAGTACAAATAAAAATACACATGTGAACATTTGTTTCTGCTGCTGTTAAAGCCCAATGTTTTTTTTCTTTTTGTCTGAACAAAGTTTATTTTTTCCCCTTTTTTTACAAACTGATGTGACTAATTTTATGTTGGTTTGTCACACAGGATCAGCTGCTGTGGCTTTCATGAGTTATAACACAATGGAGAATCTACTGAAGCCAGACTTCTTCAACACATCAAATGACACGGTTAAAACCATGATGTCCACGGTGATCTCAGCTACTCTTCAACAAACCAACAACACTAAACTCACCAAACCAGTCAACTTCACCCTCAAACACATCAGAGTGAGTTCATTTCTATGACTCCTACAAGCCAATGTTCTGATCTAGCAATGTTTACTGTGAACTCAGAAAAAGATGTGTTGGAAAGATTATTTTTTTCTCTGATGTACAATGTTGTGTCTACCCTGTGAAGGACTTCTACCTCAACGGTTCTCTGTCCTGTGTGTACTGGAATATCAGCGAGTGGATTGTAGATGGTTGTTCTGTTTTAGAGACCAACAGCAGCTACACTGTGTGTTCCTGTGTTCATCTGTCCACATTCGCTCTCATCATGCAAACCAGCAGCCGCCCATCAGAGGTACGAGAACATTTATTGTGAGCATTGAAGAACAGCACAGATTTGGCACTCATGTACTCTGACATGTTTTCTCAGAGCGACTCAATGTTGGAGCAGCTGGACTTGTTGAATTTGGTGTGTGTGATCGTGGGTCTGGTGTTCTTCAGTTTGGCCCTGTTGACCTTTGTCCTTTGTCAGTGGAGTCCTGGAGTGAATAATGTGGCTCGAATCAACATCTGCATCAGTCTTCTGTTGGCTCACCTTCTGTTCCTGCTCACACAACAGTTCCTGAGCCTCATACGCCCTCATCAGGTGAGAATGATGAAGGAGCCCTACAGCTCAGCACAGTCTCACTGAGAATCATCATAACCGTCTCTCATGATCTCCAGGTGTTGTGTGCCGTGATATCAGGTGTGCTGCACTTCCTCTTTCTCTCCGGCTTTGTGTGGATGTTCATTGAAGCTGTGCTGCTCTTCATCTGTGTGAAGAACCTATCACAGATCAGCTCCAAAAAGAGGGAGGTGCTTAGCAGTGGATTCCTGTGTGTGATTGGATATACGGTTGCTCTGGTTGTGGTGGCCGTGTCTGTCGGTCTACTTCCTGAAGGATACGGCAGTGAACAGTAAGTTGTTGTTTTTCTAAATTAATTAGATTAGAAGGAAATAAAGCAACTTTGGGAGACAACTACAACATAATACCAGCCACAGCCTAGTGGATGCTGCACACTGGTGGTGTTTGAGGAGAGATCCCCTGATATGACTGTAAATCGCTTTGGGTATACTCTACTACATAATAAAGCACTATAACATTCCTCATTTCATTACCAGCTTCACTTATTACTAAGCAGTTTGAATTTATTTCTGTCATATGTCTACAGAAGTTCTTATTGAGAATTAAGAGGTTTTTATTGATAATGTTTAGAGTTGTTGTTTTTTAAAGTCATTTTGATTAGAAGAAAATACTGTAAGGCAGCTCTGGGCTTTTGTGACATTTCTGCCATTTGATTAAAGAACATTTTTACAAACACTGTACAAAAAACACAAAAAACAAAACAAACATCAGAAATAGTATTTTTGACAAATTCATGCAGTTATTATATAATGTTTCCTCTAAACAGTTGCTGGATTAAAATTGATAAAGGTTTTATCTGGAGTTTTCTGGGTCCTGTTTCTGTCATACTAGCAGTAAGCACATTTCTTATTTCTCATGATTTTAATTTATATTAAAGGGAAAACAAGGTGATTAATTATTCTTTTTCTACTTCTCAGTTAAACATGATTCTCTTCATCAAAATCATCATCAGTCTGAACTCAACTCTCCAAAATCTGAACGCTGAAGTTTCACAGATGAAACAAACCAAGTAACAAACAATCAGATTTGAACACTCAATAGAAAAAAAAATGTAGTAAATAAATACACTTTAACTCTTTCTCTGCAGGATTATGGCTTTTAAAACACTGGCTCAGTTTGTGATTCTTGGTTGCTCCTGGATTCTGGGTTTCTTCATTAGTGGCAGGAAGGAGCTGGAGATCCTCTTCCTGATCTTGAACTCCCAGCAGGGAACCTTCATCTTCCTGGTCTATTGTGTCCTCAATGATGAGGTCAGACATCACTCAATTTACCACCATATCCCATTCAAAACTGAATATGAAAGAATATTACAGTTGTTTTCATGGAGGTCCTGTTCTTATTTTGGTAATCCGTGTCTTTTATAGTGAAATGTCAGAGGCAGTTGTTGAAAGTCCCCCTGTGGTCAATAATTTTATATATATATATATATATTTATTTTATTTTATTTATTTTATTTTTTTTCCCTCTAGTCATTCCAACAATTATGGCAACGGATGTTGGTAGGTTTAAGTATATACCAGCCACTGCACTAGCCAATTTTAATGGAAGGAGACATAGGCGTATTTTCCAAATATTAATAGCAAGGAAAGCCCCTTATACTTGAGAGCGGCTTCTGGGTATTTTCCCCTCATATCTGCTCCAAGGTCTTGATTGTGGTATTTCTTTGTGGTTTCTTTTGCCTTTTATGAGTTTAATAAAGAACTCTGACCCGTCTTCTGTCCAAACCCATCACGTCATCTACATTAGGCGACCTGTAAATGTGCAAAAACTGTTTCCACTGCAGTGACGGCAAAAAAAAAACACCTGGCGAGCGTAATCTTTTTTGCAATATATGGGAGTTTTTTGCGAAAATTGGCGTGTTTCCATTGGGCATATATTTTCAATTCGCAATTTCAATTTGCGCAATTTGAAAGGTAATGGAAACGCAGCTACTGTTTAATTCAGAAAGTTTTTTCAACACATTGTCTTTCCTGTTTATTATAAAGAAAGTCCATTGTGATTCATGAGTTTTAGAGGTTAAATGGATGTCATGATGTCACTCAGCTCCTCTCTTCTCATTCTTGTCCAGGTCAGACAGCAGTACAGGAAGTGCTTCAGATGTCTTTGCAGTGGACGCAAAAAACACTGAGGAATACACCATCATCTTCAGGAAATAAAAAGTACTGCTCAAGTGCCATTAATATTCAGGTGATGTTGACATGATTCCAGCCTGTATTCCCCTGTCTCATGGTTAAGGACTTTTATGTTGAAGTGTTTCTGTTCTATTGTCTCTGTGTTCACTTCCTGTGTTTAGTTCAGGGAGTGCTTCTCAATTCTTATTTGTGCATCCTCGTTTCCTTTCCTTGCTTCTTTTCCTAGCGTCTCAACTCCACCCCCTGTAGAAAATGAGGACTGAGAAATCAAATTAAAGCTTTTTTATACATTGGAATACTTGATCACTCGAGTGTCAGTTCACGGCGTCATCAGCAGCGCTCAAAGGATCTGCCCTTATGTTATTAAAGTTTGGTTATTTAAGAAATTCATAATAAATAATAATAAAACAAGATACCCTGTTGAAATATGTGAGATGTGTGGTTTATATAAACTGCAAAGGTAAAGTATAAATGAAAATTATTGTGACCGATGTGAAGGGGGAGGAGAATTTATATGTGCGTAACATTTAGTCGATAAAACACTTCCACAAAGGATCCACCCGTGTATCCTTGCTTCCCAGATAGCAACATTGTTTTTGGCCCAGATCCGGCCCACATCTGGCACTTGTGGGATGCGGATCTGGCCCACATGCAGCTTGGAATGACAGCCCTTGGGTGGCCCACTCCTGTTTGATCTGGGCCACAAGCAGGCCATAGCAATGCCACATGTCAGCCAAGAGCAAAGAAATAAACCAGAACTGGACTTTATCTGAGCCACAAAATCTGTGTATATTAAATATGCAGTCATCTCAACCTTAATAAGCCTGTTAACAAGCAGAATCACTGAAGGAAAGAAGAGAATAGAAAAAGAGACGAGCAGAAACACAAGAACTACAACTGACTTCAGACACAGCCTTAGATGAAATCACCTGAAGATAAAAGAAGACATTAAATCTGTGAAGATCTCAGCAAAGGAGGATTAAACAACTCCACAAACAGCATTACCAGCTTCACTTAATACTAACCAGACTGACTTTATTTCTGTCAGACTTCTACAGAAGTTTTTATTGAGAATTAACAGAGGTTTAACTCTAATGTTTTTCATTTGAAGTCACCATAACAGTGAATAGTGTTTCCTTTAGTTGGGCTCTTAACTCTTAATATATCTTTTGAATTTTTTTGGCTGTTGTGACAGTGTGTTTAGCCAAACACATTTGCAGTAGCAAAGAAAGCTAAAGTGAAATGAGATAAGGTTATAATGGTTACCTGTTAATGGTTTTATAATCATCAGGAAATAACTTGATTCACTGATGTCTTTGGAATCTAACAATTGTGTTGATCCATTAATACACAGTAAAATCCCCAGTGTTAAATTAACACTGCTCAGTGTTTATATGAGTCCACACTCAGAGAGTGTTAAATGAACACTGAAGCAGTGCTAAATTTAATGAGATAATTAAGTGATTAATTGAGCATTATCGAAGACACCTGATGTCAACAAGCAGAATCACTGAAGGAGAAAATCGTAATTGGTATGTTACCATTATGGAGATCAGTGTTTGCTTTAGTTGGGCTCCTGACCCCTAAGTCATTAACTTTAGATTTTGTTTGGCTGCTGTACCTGACTTATACCTGCCAGATGAACAAAGAGAAAAGGTGATCTGATTAGAGCCCTGCACGGGCCTCAAATCTAGGCCCAAGCCTGGCCCTGGCCCGAGACGCCCAAGCCCTAGCCCGACACGTGTCCGACAGCTCATCAGAATTATCAGCCCGAGTAGGGCTGGGCGATATATCGCACGATATTGTTATGCGCATCTCGTCAGTAAAGCCGGTTCCTTGATTAGTAGTAAATCGCCTTCACCTGCTTTCAGATGGAGAGGCATTTACTACAAAGAGCCGTAGTTAACTGACAAGCTGAGCCATATCGCATCAATATCGCGGACGTATTGCCAGCGATAATTAATGCGATATGGCTCAGCTTGTCAGTTAACTACGGCTCTTTGTACACAGCAAAAACTCCAGTGTTAAATTAACACTCCTGGGATATGAGTCCACACTCAAGAGTGTTGAAGTTAATGAGATAATTAAGTGATTAATTGAGTGATGATTGAGCATTATTGAAGACACCTAAAGCAGAATCACTGAAGGAGAAAATCTAAAATTGTAAGACACCGTTATGGCGATCATTAGTTGCTTTAGTTGGGCTCTTGACCCTTAAATTATTAACTTTAGATTTTGTTTGGCTGATGTATCTGAGTTATAACTGCCAGATGAACAAAGAAAAAATGATCTGATGGTGTTGGTTATATTATGACAATCATCATTTGAACTTTATAATTATGATTTATGTTGTTGGTTACAGCATAACTGTGATTCTGAATAAATATCCAGAATTTTAGCTATAATAAAAAGGATTTCTTAGGATTTTTTTAGTTGTTTCTAAAAAAAAAAAAAAAAATCTTTCTTATAGGCACTCACAGACTTCAAGATTCAGTCAATGCATCTCAACAATGGTGACGAGCAGAATATTCAATTAGGAAAAGTAAATTACATAGAAAATTTAATTTTTATAATTTATTCATATCGCAATGCATAATGGGAGCCATTAATGAGTTGTGATTGGTGGCAGCCACTGCAACATGCATTATTATTGTCACCATTGTTGAGATTCACATGCTGATTATTGATGTCTGTGTTTCTAAATAAATTTATTTGAAAGTGTTTTGATCAGAACAATGTTTATTGAATATTTTAGATTATAAGAAACATACCTGTATTCATATATGCTGTAGAATCAAAATGTTGTTGCCATCAAGTTAAACCAAACTATCACAATAAGATTAATTTTTCAGATCACAGATTATGCCAGAACACATCCAACACTATCAGATCACACTTTTTTTTGTTCATTTGTCTGTTATAAATAAATAACAGCAGACAAACAAATTTAAAGTGAATATATAAAGGTTAAGAGACCAACTAAAGCAAACACTTATCGCCATAACGGTGGCTTACAATTTGAGATTTTCTCCTTCAGTGATTCTGCTTGTTAAGTGTACAACTCTTAGCGGTGGATCACTCGGCTCGTGAGTCGATGAAGAACGCAGCCAGCTTCGAGAACTTAACATCAGGTGTCTTCAATAATGCTCAAACATCACTAAATTAATCACTTAATTATCTCATTAACTTTAACACTCTTGAGAGTTAATTTAACACTGGAGTTTGTGCTGTGTAGTAAATGCCGCTCCATCTGAAAGCAGGTGAAGGAGATTTACTACTAATCAAGGAACCGGCTTTACTGACGAGATGCGCATAACAATATCGTGCGATATATCGCCCAGCCCTAAGCCCGAGTCTGACCCGAGCCCGTGTTTTTTATTTTTTATTTTTTTTTTTATTACACAGCGACAGCCTGCCCTATTTGCAGCTATTAATATAGGTCAGTTTTGTTAGTTATGTTTCTTTTTGTTTCTTTAATAAGTTAATTTAGACAAATGTTTGGAGCATTTTTTTTTTAAATGACGACCAAGCAGCCGAGCCGACAGCGAGTAAAACATGTGATCAGTTTAGCCTCTCAAATCAACGCTAATACTTTACTTGGCTACAATTAAATCCATAGATATAAAACACTTCAAGCACATCACACAGACAGTAAGTTTAATAAATGTATATTTATTAAACCACAGTGAGTAAAACAACATTTTTTTAAATACTGAGTCAGGCTCAGGCTGCTTGCAACAGCGCTCGCAAACAAATTGAGCAACAGCCTACAATCTAAATTAAATTAAATAAATTAAAAAGAAACTTGCAGGTCATCTTACCTCAAAAATGCACCACAGAATATGGCCATTCTTTTTTTCCAGTAGTTTCCACCAGTTAAACGGAAATAAAGTCCAATCAAACGAAAAACATCAGTAGTTTCCAACAGTTAAACGAAAATAAAGCCCAATCAAACGAAAAGTTAGAACAGTCTCTTAGAGAGCATCGTGGAGAAAAAGAATAGCATCCACAGTGGAAGATTTTAACCCAGTCCTCCTCTCTTCTATCACTCTTCCCGCTGCGTTTTAAGTTGGCCATCTGCGATTTTTCTCTTAATATTCTCCATTATTTGCACATGAGGTGAATCGTTGGTTGCGCTGACGGGAAACCTTCTGTGTGCGTGCGTGCGTGCGTGAGACTGTCATGTCAGTCATATGTCAGTGTATTTATAAGATTATGAAAGTTATGAGGTTATGAAATGTCTTTCTATGTTTGTTTTTCTATCGTTGACATCAACTTCTCATATTTTTTTTAATTATTGTCTAAAAACATAAAAAGAAGGATAACCCAAAAAAAAGCCCGAGGCCCGGCCCGCAAGTGAACTATGACGTGAAAATTGGCCCGAAGCCCGGCCCTAGGGGCGTAAATAAGTCGGGGCCCGTTGGGCTCGGGCTGAAATGCAGGGCTCTAGATCTGATGGTGTTGGTTGTGTTTTAACATAATCAATAGTTGGCCTGAATCACTGAACTCATTGAGAGCATAATTTCAGAGTTAAGTTTACCTTATGGATTATAGCAGCATTGTCCTCGTAGAGTATGCATTTTTTAGCCCTTTTAATTAAATCCAAATGATCAAATCAATTACAAAAAAAAACCTCTTAAAAGTGTTTTAGGTAGGCACATACAGAGGTCAAGAATTAGTGTATGAATCTCAACAATGGTGACAAACAGATCACCTCTGAACATAAGCTCATTATTTATTCATGCAGCAATGCATGATGGGAACCATGAATGAGATTTGATTGGTGGGATCCAGAATACACTGCAAAATGCTTTATAATTGTCACCATTGTTGAGATTCACAGACTGATTCTTGATGTCTGTTTAAAAAAAAAATAAATCTTGTATGAGATTAAGTTTTAAGAATTTACAAATATTATGCTTTTCATGCTATAATCAATAAAGTAAACGTAACTCAGTAATTGGGCTCTATATGATTCAGGTCAAATGATTGTGAAATAATGACAACGTTAAAACACAACCAACACCTTCATATTACCTTTTCTCTGTGTTTATCTGGCTGTTATAATTCAGGTACAGCAGCCAAACAAAATCTAGAGTTAATGATTTAAGGGTCAACAGCCCAACTTAAGCAAACACTGATCTCCATAATGGTAACATGGCAACGGGTTTCCACGCGATTTGCGAGTAAAGTCAACTAATTCAGGGTAAAGTCAACTAATTCGGGTTAAGAGTGTACCAATTACGATTGTCTCCTTCAGTGATTCTGCTTGTTAATAAAATCAGGTGTCTTCAATAATGCTCAATCATCACTCAATTATTCACTTAATTATCTCATTAACTTTAGCCCTGTTTCAGTGTTCACTTAACACTTTTTGAGTGTTGACTCATATAAACACTGATGAGTGTTAATTTAACACTTGGCACTTTGCTGAGTATTAATGGATCAACACAATTGTTAGATTCCAAAGACATCAGTGAATCAAGTTTTTTCATGATGATTATAAAACCATCAACAGGTAATCATTATAACCTGATCTCATTTCACTTTAGCTTTCTTTGCTGCTGCAAATGTGTTTGACTAGACACACTGCCACAGCAGCCAAAAAAGACTGAAGATATTTTCAGAGTTAAGAGCCCAACTAATTGAACCACTAATCACTGTTATGGTGACTTCAAATGAAACAGAGTTAAACCTCTGTTAATTCTCAATAAAAACTTCTGTAGAAGTCTGACAGAAATAAAGTCAGTCTGGTTAGTATTAAGTGAAGCTGGTAATGCTGTTTGTGGAGTTGTTTAATCCTCCTCTGCTGAGATCTTCACAGATTAAGGGGGCTTTTACACTGGGCTCGTTTGCTGCAGTCCGAGCCCGGGCGCGATTGTTCCCGGCGCCCCCCGCAGCGTTGGTCTGGTTTCACACTCAACTTGATTCTATCGAACTCTGGTGCGTTTGCGTGCATCTTACGTCATTGCAAACGTGCACGGCGCATGATAGAAAACACGACGCGGGTCAATATATTGTTTTTTATTAATTTGCTATATTAAAAGCTATTATTCATAGCTGAGTAAACAACGCAGGTTAACTGTGTGTGTGTTTCGCATAAGCTGTCTTTCCGCTGCTTGCAAATGGACTCTTTTGAGGAGACAGTGGATTTCCATTAATTTGTTGCCCTGATTGCACGCACTATGCGCGAATACACTGCAGACTCACTCTTGCTCGTATCCAGGGTAAATCTTCATCTCTTACGTGTGTTTTATTTAACTAAATACATCATAATCGGCTAAAACGCATGCGCAGGATACTTTACTTCCTGAACAAGTGCGCACCCGAGTCCGTGTTGTTTTCACACACACGCGAATTGCAGCACGGTTCGGGAGCAACCGAACTCAGACCACCTCCTCCAGGTAGTCTCGGGTTCGGTACCCCAGTGCGCACCCGGGTCCCATGACAGCGTTCACATTAGCGATTTTTCATGCGAACCGTGCCCCGTTCCGAACTAAACTGCCAGTGTGAAAGCCCCCTTAATGTCTTCTTTTATCTTTAGGTGATTTCATCTAAGGCTATGTCTGAAGTCAGTTCTTGTGTTTCTGCTCGTCTCTTTTTCTATTCTCTTCTTTCCTTCAGTGATTCTGCTTGTTAACAGGCTTATTAAGGTTGAGATGACTGCATATTTAATATACACAGATTTTGTGGCTCAGATAAAGTCCAGTTCTGGTTTATTTCTTTGCTCTGGCTGACATGTGGCATTGCTATGGCCTGCTTGTGGCCCAGATCTGGCAAACAGGAGTGGGCCACCCAAGGGCCGTAATTCCAAGCTGCATGTGGGTTTCGGCTGGGCCGAAACAATGTTGCTATCTGGGTTATGACTCCTCAGGAAGCCTCCTCACTCCTCGATCCTCGACTCCTCGTGGTGCAGTTAGAGAATTGAGATGTCCTTCTAGATGGCTGAGCTCGATCGGTTTCCAGGTCATAGGATGGAGGACGGATGAGCGAGGAGACGAGGAGGGATATTGAGAAGCACCACTGGTTGCCTTTGTTCCTTACTCCCTTGTCTGTTTCCATTGCTACCCTTGTTTTTCATTTCCTACACCTGTCCCTCTTTAGGGTCTTGTTTTTCTTGTGTATTTATTCCCTGGGTTTTAGTTGATTTGTGTCGGATGTTGTCTTTGCATGTTTTGTAAAGCTGGTACACTCTTGTTCCTTGCATTTTGTTCCTGGTTTGGATTTTTGATGTGGATTATCTTTGTGTTTTTGGAATCAATGTTGCTGCATCTGAATTCTTACTCCTTCTCTTCCCTGCTGCTTCATAACAAATATTATGATTACAGTAAAATACACAACATAATCAATGTTTTGGATGTTAAACGTAGTCTCGTTTATGCATATGGTAATTATTTTTGTTTTACCAGTCTTTTGATAAATACTATTGATGCAGAACTTCTAACTGGTATTATTTAATATTTTTTGAAATCACAATATGTTCTTGGTGGAGGGTGAAATGTATATTTTTTTTACAGAAATCAGTTCAGAAATTTTCCAGAAAGGAAATTACTGTTTCTTCTGTAAGGATCATTTTTATATTACTTTAAATATTCATATGGAAAAATATATTTTCAGAAGGGAGGGTCACAGGTTTTATAGGTGTAGTGGATTTACCTTTATAACTAAACTATTAAAATAAGAACAGATATGTCAAAATCTGTATTGTCATATGGTTTGTATGTTTGTATTAAAACACGTGAATGAAGATTGATTTTTGCTTTCGTTCAGGTTTTATTTCAATACATTTTTTGTTACAAAGTTATGTCTTAATAAACAGTGTGATATAAGTGTGTTTGTGAACATATTTTTCCACATTCCACGAAAGTCTGATTCTAATTTGAGAAGAATATCCTAGTTTGATATACTTCTGCAACATACCTGTATTTAAAATGTAACATACAAAAGTCTTAACTGTACACTGTAAAAAGAATTCTGTCGTTTTGACAAAAAAAAATTTGGCAGCTGGGTTGCCAGAATAATTTTGTAAAAATGACAGTCACTGTAAAAAAAAAATCCTGTAAAATTCACAGGGATTTACTGTAAGAAATACAGACATTTTATGTGTATTTAAACAAAAAATCCTGTTGTTTTTACAAAAATAATTTGGCAGCTGTGGTTACCAGCAAAGTACTGCTAGCTAAGTTTAAAAACGAGTATTTACACTGATAGTACTGTGAACTTACTTTCCTGTCAGTCCACTCAAAATGAATATCTCTTAATATAAAACCACAAACACCTAATGTGTAATAGTGAATTAATTAAAAACATGACTTTAACTAAAATCTTTGCAGTTTGCAGTGAACATTAGCACACGTTTGTGCTAAAGTACTTAACAAGGAGATTGTCACTGCATACTAGGGCTGGGCGATATATCGCACGATATTGTTATGCGCAGGGGCGGCGCTAGGGGTGGGCTAAGGGGGCTGGAGCCCCGAATGTTTTCAGTAAAGCCCCGAATGTTTTTATTACCATGCATTGTACGCACCATCACTGAGTTTTCATGCGCATTAAAATATTTTTTATTAGAATTTAATTAAATGTATATATCTCTCGACTCTCACATCTACAGTGTCCGTCAATATACGCGTTGTCATTCACAACCGACAAGAACCGCCCACTCAGGCTAGTGCTTCTGACTGACATGTAAACTGGCCAACCATCGATGAGAAGTTCAGCGTCTGATCATCCAGCCAATGAAATTAGATTTTTTGGAGCCAGGCGGTTTGTTGATGTGTAAGTTAGTAAAATGGGTATATCAAAATTCTTCAAAAAAAAAAAAAGACACCCCCAGCCAGCACTAAAACAAGATACAACAGCTTCAGCTGGTATCTGTAACTTTTAATCATAGTATTATATTTCTTATTCGGTTTTAAATTGCGTCTGATTTACATTTTGATCGTCTAACAGTTAATGGTTGCGCAGCACAGTCTATAGGAAACACACACGCGCACGCACACACACACACACACACACACACACACACACACACACACACACACACACACACACACACACACACACACACACACACACACACACACACACACACTTAGAGCGTTATATGTTTGGTTAGCATAGCCTGCCTGTGTCAGGGCAACAATTAAATAAAAAAGATAATAAAAGTAAAGAAAATATTTCGCTAACGAAAATGGTTTCAAACAAAGCATCACGGTGTTTACTGAATGAATTTGCTTGTAAACGATTCACTGACCCCGCTATTCAAAAAACATTTCTTACTTTTTTTCTAAATGAATCATCTGTTTTGAACGAATCAATTGAATAAACCGACTCACTAATTAAGGCAGTGGCTTGCCGCCATCTAGTGGCAAAAGTACCATTCTAATTTTTTCAATATTTCATATTTCTGTATTCCAAATTTGATATTTGATACATTAGCCTCATACGATTATTTATGCAAATTGTAAGTGCTGTGTAATTGCTATCAATTGCTATTGAATTGCACTTGACCTGATGCACTTGACCACTTGACTTGACCTGTTCTGTTCCCTTTGTTTGTAAATAGCATCTTGGAATGTTTGGTATTCTATGGAATGCATTATTGCATTTTTGTTGATGAGCATAGGCGTCGATTTCGGTGGGGATGGTGGGTACGCGTCCCCACCAGATTTCGCCATGAGTCATTTTGTACCCACCACTTTTAGAAACATTGAGGCGCCACGGATGTACCTAATACAAATAAATAAAACATATCCAGTTAACTAGCAGAGCATTAATTTAATTCGCTATTAAATAAGAGATCTAGCGCTAAAATGTGGTGTTTTTGAACTCAAGCTGAGCGCTCGTTGCCTCGGCAACCAGTGTCACGGATACAGGCTCGCGCAGTCTTCACTCGGACGCGCGCTTCAATCTATCGCCGTTGTGGAGACTCTCTATTCATTCCGGTGAAATCTCAAAATAAAATCCACACAAACCTGTCCCTGTTTGATATAGACTGTAACCATATTCAGTTTTGATGAGAGAAAAAAAAACTATACAAGTGCAGATTAGAACCCGTAACCTCTGACACGCTTGGCAAAAGATCAACCACTAGACCATTAAGAACTCAAACGAAATGTGCAGATCGATGGATTTATTTACGGGTTGAGCAGAGAGAGGCTGCACAGTTTGACAAGTTTCAGTGACGTGCGGTCTGGGTAGGCAAACTAGGCACTACCCTGCCAAAATTGTTTTTTACTGTTTATTCTTGTTTTGTATATATGCAATATGTGTGTTATTCCAATTGTTTAGACGTTATGATGACAAATGTGGCAGTTACGCATAATCAAATAAAAAACAAATGGTAGAATAAGAAGTGCTTTTACTGTCTACTAGCATTTTTCTTTTACTGGCATTTGTTTGTATGTTGCGCATGCGCACTTCGATCCTGTATTCTTCAACATGTACGACAAAAAGCACAAATCTGCTGTGCCTTTGGACGTAAATATGTTATGCCAGTAATCATCTCCGTTACGTATCAGACATGGACCAATTAAAATCGAGATATTACTGGACATTTGCGCAGCTAACGTCATTACACCACAGCTAGCCTACATAGTTAATCCCCGCCAAATTCAAAGTCAAAATGACAGCACCGGCCGTGATCACGGAGTTAAGAATTTTTTCTTTTACAAAATCTGAGTTAATAGCAAGAGGGAGGTCTACGCCAGCCTTAGATGGACTAATGCAGCAAAAGGGCCCAAAAATTGCCCGATCGTTTCAAACAGACTGGAATGAAAGAAAATATGTGATCGACGTCTTAACGAGAACGGCGGATGGATTTTATGTACAAATAATCTACCGATTGGTGAGTCAAAAACTATTTTGGGCTTAATATTGAATTGATAAATGTGGTTGAATCAATGCAAGCCATTTGCCTTCATATTCAATTGAGCAGTGTGTGATTTTACTTTTGCTGACTGACAAACATAATTGCCGCTGTGCAACAATTAAGGATTAAGAATGGTTGCATTCTGATGCTGGAGTGGACATAACTACCGGTGTGTGCCTGTGCCGCGCTTGCGTGTGTGCGTGTATGTGTGTGTGTGTGTGCGTGAGAGAGAGAGAGAGAGAGAGAGAGAGAGAGAGAGAGTAGGCTACACGATATACATCCTGACTTGTACATTTCTTGATATGCCGCGCTTGTGCGTAACGTTTACTGTTATTACGTATTATTAGCATAAACAATAAATCAGGTAATCTGGCTTTTAACTCAGTGCCTAGCCTCTTTAAGACATCACCGCACGTCACTGACAAGTTTGTACCCAGCACTTCTGAAAATGCACTTCCGAATGCGTCTCTGTCCCCACATTTCAAACCAAACTGACGCCCGTGAGCGGTGGAGATGATCGTGGAGTAGTAGCTATCTTGTTTGCATTATGCTTGCCTTAAATCTATTGCTGAATACGGGAATAGTTGTGATGATGATGATGATGATTGGATGCTTTCAAGTTGGTCAAAATGACTGATGTAGATTGGATGAATGCATGTTGTAAATTGAGTAGCCTACTTGTCTTAAAATTTAAGGCTTTCTTCTTCATAAAACGAGTCGGACATCACATTTTTGTATACATTTTTTTTTGTATTTACATAATTACATTAATAAGCTACAGGACATCGTCTTTCAAAACATGACCTGCGCGAAAGAGAAAAAAAAAATTTGAATGCGTCATTGTACCCACCACTTCTGAAAATGCACTTCCGAATGCGTCTCTGTCCCCCCCACATTTCAAACCAAACTGACGCCCGTGTTGATGAGGGTGGATTGATGTTTCAGTTTAACTCTGTGTGACATTGTGACTTTTAATTTTAGTAAGCCAGAAAGATTTACCTTGTTAAAAAACAAAAAAACAATTAAAGAAAAACAAAAAAACAAATATTAAACATTTTATTTAAAGTGTATTCCTTGTATCCTGACACATACATGGATTTCTCTGGGCTAAGCCCCGGATATCCACTCACCCTAGAACCGCCCCTGGTTATGCGCATCTCGTCAGTAAAGCCGGTTCCTTGATTAGTAAATCGCCTTCACCTGCTTTCAGATGGAGAGGCATTTACTACAAAGAGCCGTAGTTCACTGACAAGCTGAACCATATCGCATCAATATCGCGGACGTATCGCCAGCGATAATTAATGCGATATGGCTCAGCTTGTCAGTTAACTACGGCTCTTTGTACACAGCAAAAACTCCAGTGTTAAATTAACACGTGGGAGTGTATATGAGTCCACACTCAAGAGTGTTGAAGTTAATGAGATAATTAAATGATTAATTGAGTGATGATTGAGCATTATTGAAGACACCTAAAGCATAATCACTGAAGGAGAAAATCTAAAATTGTAAGACACCGTTATGGCGATCATTAGTTGCTTTAGTTGGGCTCTTGACCCTTATATTATTAACTAGGGGTGGGCGATACTGAAAATTTTGATATCGATCCGATACTAAGTAAATACAGGACCAGTATCACCGATACCAATACTTTTTCATTTTAAAAGCAAGCACTTGAACTTGTATGCACTTTCCTGTGCTAGAGCAGTGTGTCATGATTTATGAGGTGAATGCATCATTAATATGCTAAATCTGAATACGTTTTCAAGACTACTAAATATTTTGTGATTTGTGCTCTCAACTCGCCTGTAATTAGTCAGTGACTTTTACAAAACTACCCTAATTATAGTAAATGTACTATTGTACACTAGCCTACTGTTCAAAAGTTTGGGGTCTGTAAGATTTTTAATTCTCTTCTGCATTTATTTGATCAAAAATACATACATAGGCTATCTGTTTTCTTTGCCATAGTAAACTGTAATTTATTCATGTGATCAAAGCTGAATTTTCGGCATCATTACTCCAGTCATGATGATAATTCATTTTAATATGCTGATTTGCTGCTCAGGAAACATTTCATATTATTATCAATGTTGAAAACAGTTTCATATTTTTGTGGAAACCATGATACATTTTATGCAGAATTATTTGATGAACAAAGTTGAAAGAACAGCATTTATATGAAGTATATATTTTTTAACAGTGTAAAACCTTTTGATCAATTTAATGCATCGATCCTTGTTGAATAAAAATATTAATTTCATTAAAAAAATCTTACTGACGTCAACATTTTGAACCGTTATGTACACTTGTGGTTTGTTTATTGCGAAATAACTCCCGATTGTTTCTCTGTCATCTAAGCAAGGCTTCGTTTCCCAAACGCACTGGGCCTGTGAGCTCAGTGAAGCACCAGCATCGAACCCTCTCTGTGATTGATTGGTTTCGTCTTGTATACAGATGACTAGGAGAAAAAGTTCTATCCTACACAATTACCCACTAACATTTGCTTATTTTTCCACTTTGAAGCTTATTTTACGCACTGAATTGCGTGCTAAATTAATAAAAATGACTGGTAAAAAAATACACATTTGGATCGATATTTTTATGTGAGGATCGATCCTTTTCGATACCACGTCAGTATCGAAGTATCGATACTTCAGGATCGATCCGCCCACCTCTATTATTAACTTTAGATTTTGTTTGGCTGATGTATCTGAGTTATAACTGCCAGATGAACAAAGAAAAAAGTGATCTGGCGGTGTTGGTTATATTATGACAATCATCATTTGAACTTTATAATTATGATTTATGTTGTTGGTTACAGCATAACTGTGATTCTGAATAAATATCCAGAATTTTAGCTATAATAAAAAGGATTTCTTAGAATTTTTTTAGTTGTTTCTAAAAAAAAAAAATCTTTCTTATAGGCACTCACAGACTTCAAGATTCAGTCAATGCATCTCAACAATGGTGACGAGCAGAATATTCAATTAGGAACAGTAAATTACAAAGAAATTTTAATTTTTATAATTTATTCATATCGCAATGCATAATGGGAGCCATTAATGAGTTGTGATTGGTGGCAGCCACTGCAACATGCATTATTATTGTCACCATTGTTGAGATTCACAGGCTGATTATTGATGTCTGTGTTTCTAAATAAATTTATTTGAAAGTGTTTTGATCAGAACAATGTTTATTGAATATTTTAGATTATAAGAAACAGACCTGTATTCATATATGCTGTAGAACCAAAAAGTTGTTGCCAACAATTTAAACCAAATTATCACAATAAGATTAATTTTTCAGATCACAGCATGATTATGCCAGAACACAACCAACACTATCAGATCACACTTTTTTTTGTTCATTTATCTGTTATAAATAAATAACAGCAGACACACAAATTTAAAGTGAATGTATAAAGGTTAAGAGCCCAACTAAAGCAAACACTTATCGCCATAACGGTGGCTTACAATTTGAGATTTTCTCCTTCAGTGATTCTGCTTGTTAAGTGTACAACTCTTAGCGGTGGATCACTCGGCTCGTGAGTCGATGAAGAACGCAGCCAGCTGCGAGAACTTAACATCAGGTGTCTTCAATAACCTCCTAAGACCTGGTTGTCCACATACGTGGACATAACATTGGTTGTGTGCAGCATAATACTTAATTCTGTGCAGAGGTGGAAAGTCCAGGGGTCAGAAAGTAAAAGTCCTGCCATATTTTTATTCCACCCACAGCAAAAACTCCAGTGTTAAATGAACTTTACTGGGAGTTTATTTGGATCCAGACTCAAGAGTGTTAAAGTTAATGAGATAATTAAGTGAATAATTGAGTGATGATTGAGATATTATTGAAGACACCAGATGTTATCTAGCAGAATCACTGAAGGAGAAGATCTATATTTTAGTCACCGTTATGGTGATCAGTGTTTGCTTTAGTTGGGCAGGTAACCTTTAAATGTTTAACTAAAGATTTTGTTTGGCTGTTTTAACAGCTGGATGAACAAAGAGATCAGATCAGATCAGATGTTGTAGATCATGTTTAGACATAATCATCATTTGACCTGAATCACTGAACTCATTTAAAGCCTACTCTCTGACTTAAATGTATAATGATCATAACAGCATCACAGTGATTCTATAACATTAGATCCAGATTTTACAAAATAAACCAAATTATATCTTAAACGTTGTTCTGATAAATAAATAAAAGTCTTTCTTTTAGGCACACACAGACATCAAGATTCAGTGTATGAATCTCAACAATGGTGACAAACAGAATATTCAATTAGGAAAAGGAAATGACTAAGACAATTCAGATCATAATTTATTCATACCGCAATGCATGATGGGAGCCATGAATGAGTTTTGATTGGTGGCACCCAGAATGCACTGCAACATGCTATATAATTGTCACCATTGTTGAGAATCACAGGCTGATTGTTGATGTCTGTGTGTGCCCATAAAGTATTTAGAATAGAACAGCTTTTAAGAAATCTTTTGGATAATATTTAAATTTCTGAAAATGTTATACTGTGTAATCAAAAGGTTAAACTCTACAAATGAGTTTTGTGACAAATGATGATTATGTCAAAACATAACCAACCCCAGCGCATCAGCTTTCCTTGTTGTTCGTCTGGCTGTTATAACTCATGTACAGCAGTCAAACAACATCTAAAGTTAATGATATAAGGGTCAAGAGTCCAACTAAAGCAGACACTAATCGCCATAATGGTGACTTAAAAAATCTGACGTTCTCCTTCAGTGATTCTGCTTGTTATCATCAGGTGTCTCCAATAATGCTCAATCATCACTCAATTATTCACTTAATTATCTCATTAACTTTAACACTCTTGAGTCTGGATCCAAATAAACTCCCAGTAAAGTTCATTTAACACTGGAGTTTTTGCTGTGGGTGGAATAAAAATGTGGCAGGACTTTTACTTTCTGACCCCTGGACTTTCCACCTCTGACCAAAACTCGGGTCTTAGGAGGCTAATGCTCAAACATCACTAAATTAATCACTTAATTATCTCATTAACTTTAACACTCTTGAGAGTTAATTTAACACTGGAGTTTGTGCTGTGTAGTAAATGCCGCTCCATCTGAAAGCAGGTGAAGGAGATTTACTACTAATCAAGGAACCGGCTTTACTGACGAGATGCGCATAACAATATCGTGCGATATATCGCCCAGCCCTACACACAGTCACTGCTTTTAAATAAAGCAACAGGCAGCAAAACACCAGTGTTTGTAACGCTTGGACCGGATAACTCGAGAGAAATCGAGGGAAGAAAGAGCTTGAAGGCTGAAAAGGCTGTATCACGCACAGGCAATGCAATCCTCTCATACATGAGAGCTACTCTTTCTTGGCGTCACATAACTTAGTTAACAAATAAAGTATACAGGAAAAGGGTAGAGCACGTCTAGCATCTACAATGTTCTCATCTCATCTCCAACTGCGTTATCACGCATTATACGTCATGAGTGACGTAACCATTTCTCTTAAAGGGCACACTACACTATGATGTGATGAACATGAATACACAGTAACGATCGTTACATATTACTCTGCTCATCTCTGACTGAAGCACAGGCTCTACTCTCCAGCACAATGGTGACCCACAAAACTCATTAATTAAACTAAAAGATCTCTCCTATATCATCTTGTGCAAAACACATAAAACACTTCAGTTTCATATTTACTCTCCTTATCAGTTATTGACTTTGCATAACTTTTTTCTATGAACTTTTAAATATTTCAGTAAAATTAACTTCTTTTGTTTAGTAAATCTGACTGTTGAGTTTTACAGAATATTACTGTTTTTCCTTGATTTTACGGTAATCTACTGGTAGCTTGGTTGCCAGTAAAATGCTGTTTTTCTTCAGTTTTATGATGTAAATTTATTTACAGTTGATTACCGTTAAATTACACTTCACTTTTTTTGACATATTTAACCCTTTAAACCCCACTGCAAAATCTTCAGTCTTGAACACTTGTGTGTCCACACTACAGAGAGTTGGAGTAACACTGAAGCAGTGTTGAAGTTAATTATATAATTCAGTGATTAATTAACTGATGATTGATCATTAGTGATTAACACCTGATGTTAACAAGCAGAATCACTAAAGGAAAGAGAAACACAAAAAGATAAAAAAGCGAAACACAAGAACTACAACTGACTTCAGCCACAGAAGACATTACATCTCCCAAGATCTCAGCAGAGGAGGATTAAACAAATCTAAAAAATAGCATTACTAGCTTCACTTATTACTAACCAGATTGGCTTTATTTATTTTTTCATACGTCTACAGAAATTCCTATTGAGATTTAACAGAGGTGTAGATGTTGTTTTGTTTCATTTGACATTACCATTATGGAGATCAGTGTTTGCTTTAGTTGGGCTCTTGACCCTTGACTTTAAATTAGTTTATATGTGGTTGCTGTAACTGTGTGTTTATTAGACACATTAGTTGTGGCAAAAACAAAGCCAATAAAAATGAGATGAGGTGTTGCTGGTTATGTTTTGAACATTATGTCATCACATAATATTTGGCACACCGATTTCATCAAGTGTCTAATCATTTATTAAAAATGTGTTTTTAATACAGCTTAATTTAATATTACTACACTGTAAAATTGCTGCAAAAGATCAAACAGTGCTGCGCAATTTTTAAACTCATTCATTAAAAAAAATGTGACTACGACCGACTTCAGGTAGATACACACAGACATCAAGAATCAACCAATGAATCTCAACAATGGTGACAATCAACAAAAAAGATAACATCAATTTGGAACATCATAAAACACGCTACTAAAAGTCAACACAAAACCAACAGCAAAAATAAAAGCAAATAAGACAATGAGAAAATAACCAGACAATTCAACATGCATAATTTATTATGCTGCAATGCATGCTGGGAGTCTGGGACAATTTTTATTTTTGTACTATGCTGGTACCCAACATGCATTGCAGCATCGAACTTTTGATTGTCACCATTGTTGAGATTCATATGCCAATTATTGATGTCTGTGTGTGTCTGGTCGTAATAGAAGATCAAAATGTTCTGTGCATAAACTTTGCAAAATCTTTCATATTTTCTAGTGTCAAAACTCGGGTAGGCTTTATCTGTAAAATCACAGTGATACCATGATAAAAAAATACTCTTGACAATAAAAGAGATCAGAAAAGTGTAGGATATGATTTGGAACACAGCCTTTGAGTGTCGACTTTGAGCGCTGTTAATTCACAGTATAGCTACTTTCTCGAAAAAGGACAAATATCACCCAGAATGCATTTTTCTACGGTTTTAATGGAAAACGTGAAATGTCCCGTGAGAGCTATTACAGTTTTTCACTGTATTTAGTAAGGATAAATACTTTTAAGCAATTAACATGTCTTTTCCGTTGCTCTTTTACAGTTTTTTACTGTTAAAATTACAAACATTTTTTAGACTGTAGATATCTGTGAAATAATCAAAGAATATGATCACAAGGTATATGCACAATTTTTATTTACAACACGAGGAAGGGGGAGGGGTTGAGAAAATTGAAAAATGCTAAAATTACACACAGAAAAACCCCCAGTGTTAAATCAACACTGCTCAGAGTACATACAGTATGTGTCCACACTACAGAGTGTTAAAGTAACACTGGAGCAGTTTGTTTGTTTGTTTATTATTTAGATCCCCATTAGCTACTCCATTAAAGGTCCAGTGTGTAGATTTTAGCGGCATCTAGCGGTTCGGTTGCGAGTTGCACTAATGGCTCAGCCCACTGCTCAACCCTCCCTTTCGAAGAAGCTACGGTTGCTAAAATGGGACAAACATATTGTCGTCTGAGACAGCAGAGAATAGCGAGTAAGAACAGAGTAAGCCAAGAGTGTGTAACATTGTCACTGTTTCTGTACCACAGTCCATTATAAACCACATGGATAAAGTTTGCAAAGCCATAGTCAGGTGAGGATCAAGGGTCTTAATATATAATATAATAATAGTAATCAGCTGATTGTCTCACGAACGTAACCAGCACATTTCTCCCCACATAACAAACCCATAATAGCTACAGCGAGGGAGAACAACCACATGAAACTATCCAACTACATATTTTTTCTAACAGGGTAGTAAAAGTTTAGCTGGCTAATATGAGCTGTTATGCTGTAGGGCTGTGGCTGAGCTGGTAAAGCATTGTTTATACTCGACGCGTCTGCAAAAATGATGTGATTGTAACAGCGCGCACGCCTTTTTACTACACACAAATTAATAAATAATAATGAATAAAAATATAGTTTTTTTGGTAACACTTTATATTACGACCCGCAAACAACTGCGTAAGTAAACCGAAATTACGGTGTATGTTTCTGTAATTATAGTGTACTTCCATGTAGGTATAAGGCAACAATATGTTAAGTTTTGGATAATAAAGGGGTACAACCAGATATACAAGCAAATTATTTATAATGTAATTATTTTAAAACTACACAGCAAAATCCCCAGTGTTAAATGAACACTGAAAAGTGTGAATTAGGGGGCTTTCACACTGGCAGTTTAGTTCGGAACGGGGCACGGTTCGCATGAAAAATCGCTAATGTGAACGCTGTCGTGGGACCCGGGTGCGCACTGGGGTATCGAACACGAGACTACCTGGAGGAGGTGTATGGGATGATTATAGTATCAAAATGATTAACACGTGCAAGCACACTTATCAATGAACTTGATACATGTTGCAGAAATGTTTTATCCATGCCTTTCAACTTGCGTGTGCAAAATTCAAAATTGAATGAATGTGAAGCAATTTGTACAAATAGAGACATTTTTGTGAATACAAATGTTTTCCTTTGTATTAGTGTATCATAATTTGCACATGCAACACAGAAGATGTGCATGTGTGGATCAGGTCACGCGCGTGCATTCATTGACGTCTTTTCTTTGTCGATCTCATTTGATTCATTTGGATTTTGAGACTTTCTTTTCGCGCTTTTTAAGCATTTCACAACCCACACACAAACAACTACAAATGAATAGGCCTGGTGCTAATTATTAATGTGTGCACAACTACCCATCTATTTGACAAATTCACAAATGTGCGTCGCTACATTTAAACTAATACAATACAACTTGTGTGTGCAAAATCCAAAATCACATGAATGTGCAGCATTTTGTACAAATAGAGACATAGTTGTTAATACAAAACCTCGATTTTGTATTAATGTAGGCCAGAATTTGTGCATGCAACAAGTAAGATGTGCATTTGTGGATCAGGTGACACGCGTGCATTCATTGACTCGTTTCTGAGTCGATCCTATTTGATTTATTTGGATTTTGAGACTTTCATTTCGCGGGTTTGGCCTTGCACGATCCACACACACTGTCTGAGAAAACCTGCTACCACTAGATGGCAGTATTCTGCTAAAACAGACAACGGCAGCATAATCAAGCGTTCTTCCGCATTTAAGACGCTTAATGAGAGTGATATTGAAGCACCAAATTTAGTACACAATAATATAGGCCTACCCTATTAATAAAGCATACTTTATAGAGACAAACAGATAACATCAGATTATGAACAACACCCATAGAAAACCATTATAAAACGCTTAACGTGCAATCGCGCGTTGCATGTTCAGGAAGGTGTATTGGCTACTGAGTTTAAATATCACCGTCTTACTGCATTGACGTTAAGCTTTTTCTTTATAATATGCACTATGGGAGGAAAACTATATAGCCTACAGACAAGAGACTACATGAACAGCGTTTCAAGTTAATAAAATTTTCCTTCCCGAGCCTGTTAAAAAGAAAAAGCTTAACATGAAATTCTGCAGTTGCGTTTAACTTTGCATGTGAATGGGAGAGCAACCGGTCCGAGAGCGCAGTGAAGTAAGTTTTAGGTTTGATATTCGCCACATTTTATAAAGGGACCATCTGCAAACTCCACTCACAGTCAAAAAAATATAAACGTCCAGTCATTCATTCAAATGAACATACTTCCAAGGCTATATTATAAACTTGGAAGTCTAGCTGTTACTGTATGTCCAGCCAATATCTCGATTGAACAGTGTGCCTACAATTTTTTAAATTACTGTAAATTGTTTTTCTATTCATGTTCCAAAGGTTGTAGTACGTTCCTAGTGATAAGTCAGGTGAAATTTTACATTATTCACCTGTAGTAAGTCACCAAAAACCCGTTTGGTTAATTACAGTAATTTTTATATAAAATAATAATTGTTTACTGCAAATAGGCTACATGAAGGGAGGTATTGGGACAATTTCACCTGTAGTAAGCCAGTCTAGTCACTAGGAACATACTACAACCATTTTGAACATGAAAAAACCCTTTTGGTGAATTACAGTATTTTTCTCCAGAATACAGGCTACATGAAGGGAAGTATTGTCCAAATTTTACTTGTAAGTCAGTCTTACAGAAACCTTCTACGAGCTTTGGAATTTGAAAATGTCTGTTATTACATTTTAAAAGTAATTTGAATTAAAACAAATTATACGTTTTAACCACTGATCTATATAGAATGACATTATATAGCTAGATCAGTGGTTTTAACGCAGTTAGTGGAGGCAGACGTTCCCTTGTGCATCAAGAGCTGTGGTTAGCGCGTCAAAGCATTCTCATGTAGAAATATGCAGCTACAGGCCCGCTACGCCAGTTGATTTTCAATTAATATTTCATGTCGATATACAATGGTTGCATATTGTTAAAACTCATCGTGCTATAGTAAGACTATAGCCTATAACAGTGGCTTAAAGGGTCAAGGGAAAACAAATGTAGCTACTGCGAAAATCGTCTTTAATATTTAAAAACAGACATTTTCAAATTCCAAAGCTTGTAGGCCTATACTATGTATACAATGTGCAGTCAGATAAAAATAAGCATAGGCTATAATATGAACGCAACTGCGAAATTTCACCTTTTTTTAACAGGAGGGAAAATGCCATTAACTTGCGTTCATGTAGTCTCTTGTCTGTAGGCTATATAGTTTTCCTCCCATAGAGCATATTATAAAGAAAAAGCTTAACGTCAATGCAGTAAGACGGTGATATTTAAACTCAGTAGCCTAGCCAATACCGTATTGAACATGCAAGTAATGGTTTTCTATGAGTGTTGTTCATAATCTGATGTTATCTGTTTGCCTCTATAAAGTATGCTTTATTAATAGGGTAGGCCTATATTATTGTGTACTAAATTTGGTGCTTCAATATCACTCTCATTAAGCGTCTTAAATGGGAAGAACGCTTGATTATGCTGCCGTTGTCTGTTTTAGCAGAATACTGCCATCTAGTGGTAGCAGGTT
This sequence comes from Gila robusta, assembly GCA_030770095.1. Lineage (NCBI taxonomy): Eukaryota > Metazoa > Chordata > Actinopteri > Cypriniformes > Leuciscidae > Gila > Gila robusta. The sequence continues at coordinate 83,381 of JAVALU010001671.1, read as the reverse complement.
TTCTCAGACAGTGTGTGTGGATCGTGCAAGGCCAAACCCGCGAAATGAAAGTTTCAAAATCCAAATGAATCAAATAGGATCGACTCAGAAACGAGTCAATGAATGCACGCGTGTCACCTGATCCACAAATGCACATCTTACTTGTTGCATGCACAAATACTGGCCTACATTAATACAAAATCGAGGTTTTGTATTAACAACTATGTCTCTATTTGTACAAAATGCTGCACATTCATGTGATTTTGGATTTTGCACACACTAAAAACAACAAGTTGTATTGTATTAGTTTAAATGTAGCGACGCACATTTGTGAATTTGTCAAATAGATGGGTAGTTGTGCACACATTAATAATTAGCACCAGGCCTATTCATTTGTAGTTGTTTGTGTGTGGGTTGTGAAATGCTTAAAAAGCGCGAAAAGAAAGTCTCAAAATCCAAATGAATCAAATGAGATCGACAAAGAAAAGACGTCAATGAATGCACGCGCGTGACCTGATCCACACATGCACATCTTCTGTGTTGCATGTGCAAATTATGATACACTAATACAAAGGAAAACATTTGTATTCACAAAAATGTCTCTATTTGTACAAATTGCTTCACATTCATTCAATTTTGAATTTTGCACACGCAAGTTGAAAGGCATGGATAAAACATTTCTGCAACATGTATCAATTCATTGATAACTGTGCTTGCACGTGTTAATCATTTTGATACTATAATCATCCCATAGAGGTGGTCTGAGTTCGGTTGCTCCCGAACCGTGCTGTGATTCGCGTGTATGTGAAAGCAACACGGACTCGGGTGCGCACTTGTTCAGGAAGTAAAGTATCCTGCGCATGTGTTTTAGCCGATTATGATGTATTTAGTTAAATAAAACACACGTAAGGGATGAAGATTTACCCTGGATACGAGCAAGAGTGAGTCTGCAGTGTATTCGCGCATAGTGCGTGCAATCAGGGCAACAAATTAATGGAAATCCACTGTCTCCTCAAAAGAGTCCATTTGCAAGCAGCGGAAAGACAGCTTATGCGAAACACACACACAGTTAACCTGCGTTGTTTACTCAGCTATGAATAATAGCTTTTAATATAGCAAATTAATAAAAAACACAATATATTGACCCGCGTCGTGTTTTCTATCATGCGCAGTGCACGTTTGCAATGACGTAAGATGCACGCAAACGCACCAGAGTTCGATAGAATCAAGTTGAGTGTGAAACCAGACCAACGCTGCGGGGGGCGCCGGGAACAATCGCGCCCGGGCTCGGACTGCAGCAAATGAGCCCAGTGTAAAAGCCCCCTCATATAAACTCTGAGCAGAGTGTTAAATGAACACTGAAGCAGTGTTAAAGTTAATGAGATAATTAAGTGAATAATTGAGTGATGATTGAGCATTATTGAAGACACCTGATGTTAACAAGCAGAATCACTGAAGGAGAAAACTGGAATTTTTAAGTCACCATTATAGAGATCAGTGTTTGGTTTAGTTGGGCTCTTGACTCTTTATTCATTAACTTCAGATTTTGTTTGGCTACAGTACATGAGTTATAACAGCCAGATGAACAAATAGAAAAGGTGATCCTATGGTGATGGTTGTGTTTAAACATAATTATTATTTCACAATCATTTGACCTGAATCACTGAACTCATATAGACGCCTAATTTCTGAGTTAGCTTTACTTTATTAGCTATAGCAGCACTGACCTTGTACAGCATAATACTTTTAACGATTACAATGTAATAAAAATAATTTCTTAAAAGTTTATCTTATACAATTTTTTACATTTTTTTAAGACACACAGACATCAATAATTAGCCTGTGAATCTCACCAATGGTGACAATTATAAAGCATGTTGCAGTGCATTCTGGGTGCCACCAATCAAAACTCATTCATGGCTCCCATCATGCATTGCTGCATGAATAAATAATGAGCTTATGTTCAGAGGTGATCTGTTTGTCACCATTGCTGAGATTTATACGCTAATTCTTGATGTCTGTGTGTGTCTACATAAAACATTTTTTGGAAAAATTTTTTTTTTATTTGATTGTTTGGATTTCATTGAAAAGGCTAAAAATGGTATGTTCTAAAATGACCGTGCTGCTAAAATCCATAAGGTAACTTTAACTCAGAATGTATCCTCTTGATGAGTTCAGCGATTCAGGTCAATTAATGACTATGTTAAGCTGCAACACCACTTTTGAAAAATCCCCAGAAGTGGCATACCCAAACTAAAACAGATACAGTTCATGAACCCTTTGTACTAAAAGCACAAGTATGATCTCATTTGAAAGCTGACACCTGGTAGTTTATTGTAAATGTAGAATTAATTATTGTCATAATGAAAAAATAGTTATAAATAGCTTCAAAGTTTTGTAAAGTTATTAGAAATTTATTTTTATGAAATATTTTCATAAAAATAATATTGAAGTTGGCATTGTATCAATCTATGAATGCACTGCAGCTGAAGCCACATGTCTGACCATGTTATATTTAAAATCTGAAGATGACAAGTCTAAAACTCTGTATTTAGTTAAATGTTTTTCAAGATCATGTCATATGACTTTATTTTGATTAGACTCTAAAATGCAAACTGATGTTTATTGTCATGTTCAAAGCATCTATTCAGTCTATTGTCTCTATTGTTTTGTGGTGCAAACGAGCCCCATTCAGTCTCAGTCTCCCCTGCACACATTCACACCTCTCCGGCCTCTTTATGGCTCTAAATATGTTTTTCTTTTGTCTTCATTATAATTACTAACGACTGGCTATTCACACTGTTTTAATCCCTAATTTCTTTTTTCAAAGTTCTCAGTTCACATTTGAAACTGTATCAAATGACCTTCTTGAAAAAAGAAACATCCCAGCTAGCAGGGAACGTTCTCAGAACATTGGCTAACATTCCCTATTTGGTTAATGTTTTAAAGAAATGTTCAAATAATGTTTTAAGGATGTTTTCTCATTTCAAATAATGTTTCTATAAGGTTAAATGTAAACTAAGATATAACGTTTTAACTGTAACATTTTGAGGATGTTTTGGGAAAGTTGTTGAGATAAAAGATTATACAATGTTCCATAATAACAGAGGAACATTATCAAATCAACGTTCGCAAAATGTTTTGAGGATATCATTGAGGCCTGAGATGACGGAATGTATTTTATAAAACGTACTTGTAATGTGACGTGTTAAAGCAAGAATGTTATCCTACACAGCAAAAACTCCAGTGTTAAATTAACACTCCTGGGAGTGTATATGAGTCCACACTCAAGAGTGTTAAAGTTAAGGAGATAATTAAGTGATTAATTGAGTGATGATTGAGCATTATTGAAGACACCTGATGTTAACAAGCAGAATCACTGAAAGAGACAATCACAAATTGTAAGCCACCGTTATGGCGATCATTGGTTGCTTTAGTTGGGCTCTTGACCCTTATATTATTAATTTTAGATTTTGTTTGGTTGATGTATCTGAGTTATAACTGCCAGATGAACAAAGAAAAACACCAAAGATGGTGTTGGTTATATTATAACAATCATCATTTGAACTTTATGTTTTTGATTTATGTTGTTGGTTACAGCATAACTGTGATTCTGAATAAATATGCAGAATTTTAGCTATAATAAAAAGGATTTCTTAAAAGTTGTTTCTGAAAAAAAAAATCTGTCTTATAGGCACTCACAGACTTCAAGATTCAGTCTATGCATCTCAACAATGGTGACGAGCAGAATATTCAATTAGGAAAAGTAAATTACATAGAAAATTCAGATCATAATTTATTCATATCGCAATGCATGATGGGAGCCATTAATGAGTTGTGATTGGTGGCAGCCACTGCAACATGCATTATTATTGTCTCCATTGTTGAGATTCACAGGCTGATTATTGATGTCGGTGTTTCTAAATCAATTTATTTGAAACTGTTTTGATCAGAACAATGTTTATTAAATATTTTGGCTTATAAAAAACATACCTATATTCATATATGCTGTAGAATCAAAAAGTTGTTGCCAACAAGTTAAACCAAACTATCTCAAAAAAATTCATTTTCAGATCACAGCATGATTATGCCAGAACACAACCAACACTAGCAGATCACACTTTTTTTTGTTCATTTGACTGTTATAAATAAATAACAGCAGATAAACAAATTTAAAGTGAATGTATAAAGGTTAAGAGCTCAACTAAAGCAAACACTTATCGCCATAATGGTGGCTTACAATTTGAGTTTTTCTCCTTCAGTGATTCTGCTTGTTAACATCAGGTGTCTTCAATAATGCTCAATCATCACTCAATTAATCACTTAATTATCTCATTAACTTTTATCACTGGAGTTTTTGCTGCGTTCGTTTTAGGAGAACATTCTGGGAACCAAAATAAAACTACCCGCTGAAAATATTATTAGAACTTCATGGTAATGCTCCCAGAACGTTTTTAGAACAAAGCATTTCTAGCTGGGATTTCAGTTAGCATTCCTATTTAGAAAAATTCATAAAAATAACAGCTAGGTGGCAGGTGCATCTGAGGGCTAGCTAGCATGTTAGCTTAGCACACCATCAATACACAACAATTTATGAGATTAAAACCATGTTTGTTCTCCAAACTTACTTTATAGGGCAAGTCGAGTGTTTTAAATAACCTTCTGTGATCTGATTTGGCTTCAGATAAAAAAATCAGACAGTAAATATATTATTTTATAGTATTCTGCACAATGATAAAGTCTATATCGATTAGCATTACATTATAAATATAATCTATTATTATGAAAATACCTGACATGGCTCGAAGAACACAGGTAAATCAAATATCATTGCAATCATGTTTATTGTCTTCAATAACGTCTTTATCTGCATGTTACAGCGATCTCTGGAAGCTTTGTATGTGTCAGGGAGTTCCTGGGATGTCACATGATTATGGCACTTCTTCGTGTGTTCCATATATGGACTGCATGTGCACACGGCGCCCTCAGGCTGCCAGTATGGATTGAAAACACAGTACATCAGAGTATTCAGCGCTCATAATGATTACATCGGCCAATTTGGGTATAAATTCAATAAATATTATTCCTGTCTATATAAATCTGATGTAAACCTATGAGAATCTATCAATATTTCTCCAAATCCACACATTTTTGAGCTAAAAGCCCTGAGGGACGTGGTTTTGTGAAGCGCTGTCATGACGACCTCACAGGAGTTTTTTTCTGAATGAGAGCGGCTGACGCTCATAATTCATATTAAAGGTATCGACTCATTTTTTGATTACATAACTCCTGACACAAATTAAGACATAACTGTCACTATACGTTTCTCAGAATACAATAGTGGTCAAATACTGAAACTTAAGTCTTATATCTTTTTAATGATGTATAGTTTGTCAAGGTAATAACTTTAAATCTGATAGTAACTTTGAACTATTTAAACAAAAAAACGCTTCAGTGCGTTAACGGTTAACGGGTTAAAACCCAACCAACAACATCAGACCACTTTTTCTGTTTGTTTATCTGGCTGTTATAACTCACATACAGCAGCCAAACAAAATCTAAAATTAACGATTTAAGGGTCAAGAGCCCAACTAAAACAAACACTGATCACCATAACGGTGATTTAAAATTACGTTTTTCTCCTTCAGAGATTCTGCTTGTTAACATCAGGTGTCTTCAATAATGCTCAATCATCACTCAATTATTCACTTAATTATCTCATTAACTTTAACACTGCTTCAGTGTTCATTTAACACTCTGCTCAGAGTTTATATAATTCACACTCTCAATGTTAATTTAACACTCTTAGTGTTAATTTAACACTGGGGATTTTGCTGTGTAACAGGTACCTATTCTGTTAATATATTCCAGGCAAAAATTGTACGTCTGTTGTATATAAACGTTTTTATCACATTTCTGTGATAAATTCAATTTTTATCATACTGTGCTTGCATACAGCCATATGGCTGTATATAAGCACAGTATGATAAAAAATTGAATTTATTGGCTTTTCTTACTAACGTTAAGCCAAAAAAATTAGTTTCTGCTATGATTTTAATTTAGAACTGCCCTGTAAAATAACGGTAATCTACTGGCAGCTGTAGTTGCCAGCAATGTACTGTTAATTTACAGCCTTTTACCGATAATTTACAGCTCTCCTTTTTTTACAGTATGTTACCGTAAAAATACCAAATAAACTAACAGATCTCTCCTATATCATCCTGGGCAAAACACATAAAACACTTGAATTTAATTTTTACTCTCCTTATCAGTTATTGACTTCGCATTACTTTTTTTCTATGAAAGTTTACTAATATTACAGTGAAATGAACTTCTTTTGTTTAGTAAATCTGACTGTTAAGCTTTACAAAATATTACTGTTTTTCCTTGATTTTACGGTAATCTACTGTGGTTGCCAGTAAATTGTTGTTTTTCTAGTTTTATGCCGTAAATGAATTTACAGGTGATTACCGTTAAAATACGCTTCACTCTGTTTTTTTATCTGACACATTTAACCCCTTCAACCCCACTGCAATATCTTCAGTTTTAAATGAACACTTGTGTGTCCACACTAGGGCTGGGCGATATATCACATGACACGTTATGCGCATCTCGTCAGTAAAGCCGGTTCCTTAATTAGTAGTAAATCACCTTCACCTGCTTTCAGATGGAAGATATTAGGGCTGGGCGATATATCGCACGATATTGTTATGCGCATCTCGTCAGTAAAGCCGGTTCCTTGATTAGTAGTAAATCACCAACACCTGCTTTCAGATGGAGTGGCATTTACTACACAGCACAAACTCCAGTGTTAAATTAACACTCAAGAGTGTTAAAGTTAATGAGATAATTAAGTGATTAATTTAGTGATGTTTGAGCATTATTGAAGACACCTGATGTTAACAAGCAGAATCACTGAAGGAGAAAATCTCAAATTGTAAGCAACCGTTATGGCGATAAGTGTTTGCTTTAGTTGGGCTCTTAACCTTTATACAATAACTTTAAAATTGTTTGTCTGCTGTTATTTAATTATAACGGTCGAGTGAACAAAGAGAAGTGTGATCTGATAGTGTTGGCTATTTTCCGACATAATCATGTTGTGATCTGTAAATGAATATTATGGAGATAATATGGTTTAACTTATTGGCAACAACTTTGTGATTCTAGAGCATATATGAGGTTAAGTATGTTTCTTATAATCTAAAGTAATTAATAAACATTGTTCTGATCAAAACAATGGACAAATTGGACAAAACAAATTCGAATGGATTTATATAGAAACACAGACATCAATAATCAGCTTGTGATTATTGTGGCCTGTGGCCTATTGTGGCCTTGTGGCCTGTGAATCTCAACAATGGTGACAATAATAATGCATGTTGCAGTGGCTGCCACCAATCACAACTCATTAATGGCTCCCATCATGCATTGCGATATGAATAAATTATGATCTAAATTTTCTATTTAATTTACTTTTCCTAATTGAATATTCTGCTCGTCACGATTGTTGAGATGCATTGACTGAATCTTGACGTCTGTGTGTGCCTAAAAGAAAAACTTTTTTTTTTAAACAACTTTTAAGAAATCCTTTATATTATATCTAAAATTCTGGATATTTATGCAGAATCACAGTTATGCTGTTAACAACAGCATAAATCACAAACATAAAGTTCAAATGATGATTGTCATAATATAACCAACACCATTAGATCAATTTTTTTCTTTGTTCATCTGGCAGTTATAACTCAGATATAACAACCAAACAAAATCTAAAGTTAATAATATAAGGGTCAAGAGCCCAACTAAAGCAAACAATGATCGCCATAACGGTGGCTTACAATTTGTGATTTTCTCCTTCAGTGATTCTGCTTTAGGTGTCTTCAATAATGCTCAATCATCACTCAATTAATCACTTAATTATCTCATTAACTTTAACACTCTTGAGTGTGGACTCATATACACTCCCAGGAGTGTTAATTAGCCTTTCGCCGAGCCCCGCCCCCCTTAGTTACTGTTGCTACGTCCGACAAACAAATGGTCAAACACGACCAGCGCGACAGATTGCCATGATGGGAAGAGGTGTACCCGTGCGTGTCAGTGACCTTTTTTGGGCAAATACCTCCGCGATATCCTCCAGATCAAGGCAAAAGGGGTTACAGTACGCAGTGGAGGGATATATTCAACATATAAAAATACGGAATGAAGGAGACACGACTACTATTGAGGCTAATGCTTACCGGTCTCAAGCGAAATCGGAGAAACCCCATGACCTGTACATCAAATGCAACCAGCACAGCCTTGTGGACCAGTCATGCTCTTGCACTGCCGGGTAAGTTCTCTTTCATATGTTATGGTCTATTATTGTCTATTGCGAGTAGCTATTTTGTTAAAATACAAGGGTATGTTAGCTAGCTAAACCTACATGTGCGTCAAAGCCATTCAAAGCTATAACTAACATTTCTCTGTTGTTTTGAGAATAGCCGTTTTGAGAATCAGAATGTTTTATTTCCATTGTTGATGGAAAAGGTGCATAACAGATAATATAATAAAATGAAATTGATAAAACAAAATATAAGGGATTCAGTTTTCCATTTTATTTTATTATATTATCTGTTATGCAACTTTAACTAAGCCAAAGCTATTTCCTAGTTGTGAATTGTTCAACAATGGATATAAAACATTCTGATTCTGAAAACAGCTAATACCAATAACATAACTAGTAACATTAATAACTAATGCTACTTCTGTAATTCTTCTTAATTTAGTTCACCAGGGTTTTGCTCTCATATTGTGGGCCTGATGCACACACTGGACCTGTGCCGTGCCAGAAGTGATGACATCTCCTCCACAAGCCAGCCCCAGCAATGGCACAAAGCCAGGGGTAAAAAAAAATTACTGGACAACCTGTGAGTAGTGTGGTGGCCCAGCCAGCACAGCCATGTGGGGCCCACATGGGTTTGACCTGGGCTATCTAACTGGGACCCAACCAGTTTTGTCCACGGTTTCCATGTAGGCCCCACATGGGTTTGCCCAGATGAAATGAACACTGCTCAGTGTGCACACTACAAGCTGTTAAATCTAACACTGATCAGTGTTGGAGTTAATGAGATAATTAATTGATTAAATAATGATTGAGCATTATTGTTAACAAGCAGAATCACTGAAGGAAAGAGAAACACAATAACTACTTCCAGCCACAGCCTTAGATGAAATCAACTGAAGATAAATTACACAAAATCTCTCAAGATCTGATTAAACAACTCCACAAACAGCATTACCGGCTTCACTTATTACTAACCAGGTTGACTTTATTTCTGGTAGATGTCTACAGAAGTTCTTATTGAGAATTAACAGAGGTTAAGATGTTGATGATTTATTGAAAATAATAGTTTGGTTTGATGTCACCATTATGGTGATCAGTGTTTGTTTTAGTTGGGCTCTTGACTTTTTAACGTTAGTTTTTCTCTGCTCAGTTGTATCTGATTGTTATGTTGAGAACAGCTAGAGAAAATGCAATCAGATGTTGTAAGCTGATTGATGATAAGAATATAATCATCTTGTAGTGGCTTAACTCACTAATATTGTGTGTCAGTTTTACACGGGTGATATGTTATTCTTTTTGTTTTATTGTTGTGATTGTACAGCAAAAGATCCAGCATATTTTTATCAGAACATCAAATGATTTCTAAAACACCATTTACGCATTTTAGACTTCTGTGATTTTCACTCACACACAGACATCAAGAATGAGCATATGAATCGCTACAATGGTGACATGCTTCATGCTGCAATGCAGAGCCATGAATAAGTTTCGTATGATGCACCCAGAATGCATTGCACCATGAAGCATGTCACCATTTTTGAGATTCATATGCTGATTCTTGATGTCTGTGTGTGAGTAAAAATCACTGAAGCCCAAAATGCATAAATGGTGTTTTAAAAATCATTTGATATTCTGATAAAAATATGCTGGATCTCTTGCTGTAGAGTCACAACAATAAAATAACATATCACCCGTATAAAACTCACACACGATATTAGTGAGTTAAGCCACTACATGATGATTATATTCTAATCATCAATCAGCTTATAGCATCTGATTGCTTTTTCTCTTGCTGTTCTCAACATAACAATCAGATACAACTGAGCAGAGAAAAACTAATGTTAAAAAGTCAAGAGCCCAACTAAAGCAAATGCTGATCACCATAATGGTGACATCAAACCAAACTATTATTTTCAATAAATCATCAACATCTTAACCTCTGTTAATTCTCAATAAGAACTTCTGTAGACGTCTGACAGAAATAAAGTCAACCTGGTTAGTAATAAGTGAAGCCGGTAATGCTGTTTGTGGAGTTGTTTAATCAGATCTTGAGAGATTTTGTGTATTTTATCTTCAGTTGATTTCATCTAAGGCTGTGGCTGGAAGTAGTTATTGTGTTTCTCTTTCCTTCAGTGATTCTGCTTGTTAACAATAATGTTCAATCATTATTTAATCAATTAATTATCTCATTAACTCCAACACTGATATGTGTTACATCTAACAGCCTGTAGTGTGCACACTGAGCAGTGCTCATTTCATCTGGGCAAACCCATGTGGGGCCTACATGGAAACCGTGGACAAAACTGGCTGGGTCCCAGTTAGATAGCCCAGGTCAAACCCATGTGGGCCCCACATGGCTGTGCTGGCTGGGGGCAGCTAAGGCCAAAGTCAACCGCAAGCGGAAACCCATCACGTCCAACTCCCCCCAACTTTCCATGTATTCTACATCAACACCATTATGTACCATCACACTGTTCTGAATATTTTTCTGTGTACTGTCACATGATAATACTCAACAGCATGTATTGTTATAGGAAAGAGTTAGGGACAGAAGTACATGGGCTACTGAGGGAGATGACTGATGCACCCATAAGCTATAGCTAATGAAGCTGCACCAGAGGTAGAAATTGAAGGCAGGAAATATGCATTGGGGTGCGGTCTAAGCCACCAGGTAAGATGAACAATCAAAGATGTAAACAAACCAGTCAGAATCAATAGTAGCATTACTTACTGTTGTAGAAAAGATTTTCCCTCACAGGTTTATTGGGATTTCAGTAAAATCATGAAGTTACAATTTTAAATGGTTTTACAATGTAAAAAAAAAAAAAAATCATTAGCCTGACATATTATCCACAGACACAAAAACACATTAAACAAGGATTGAACCACATAGTATCCAGAAATCTGTTTATAGGACTTTACTATTGCAGGCTTACAAAATGCAGTAAAAATAACAGTGAAAACATTTGTAGTATATCATGTAGCAATACTTTGTTTTCATGCTTTGCTACTACTGTCCCTGACTGACTCTTACTTTAGTATGTGTGGCTGGAAGTTTGAAAGCATGCTCACCACATACCAGATGTGATTTATAATCCCTAACCGTGTATTAGGAATTTTGCCTGACACTATCTTGAACTTTTTTATTTTAGCGATGGCCCTCTCTACATGCACCCTGTGCTTTGCAATGCTCTTTGTCACCAGCACATCCCCAGCTGGCATTTGCCTCTCAGACCTTGAAAACGGTGGCAGGTTTAACTTCAGTCCAAGTGCCTGCACCTCTTCCTCAATTAAAAAGCCCTTATTAGCCATAATGCCATCCCCTCTTTGCAAATAGCCACTGTCTATAAGTTTCTCTAGTAGCGGGAGGATGCCACACTGCCTGACTATCTCCTTGTCTGCAGTCTAATATTGCATATGTGGTCAGGTAGTCTACTTTGTACTTTTCTGGCATGTTTTGTGTTATGACGTCTCTATGAGGCCAAATTGGTAATTCACCTAATACATCAAACATATAATGAATCCAAGAATTGAAAATATTACTTGCTGCTTGCATGTTTATATTAAACCTGAAGGCAAGGCTTTTTAAGTCTTCGTTGTTGCGGAGTTTCATTAACCCTCTGGGGTCGGCGGTATTGCCGGCGATACCAGCTCACTTTTTTCCTTATCAGTGCAAAAGAGACTCAAATTACTCTGTTGATTTTGATCTTACATATAAGTGCTGTACATTATTAGATCCAGTTAAGTGTCTTTTTTTTTGTGGGTACTCACAATAAAAACAAAGTGTTGTGCTTTTCGTCAAATAAAGAAAAATAAACATGATGCGCGTTTTGTCTGTGAGGTCCATTATGAAACTCGTCCGAAAAATGAACTGTAACTCTGCCAATACTTGTCACAGAGATACGAGAGATTTCTCTTTATGAAGCTGAAATTCTCTTCTTTTAAATGAAGTAATTTACTAAAAAAATAAATATTTCCAGTTTATGTAATCCGTTTGAAACCAAGGAGAGGTACAGTTTGTTCGTTCTCCCTTCATTATCTTTAATGAGCTGAGACCGCCGCGCCCTCAGAGCTTTTCACATGGTAAATAGGCGATCTATGCATCAGTGATCAGTTTTGTGACCTTGTTTCTGACACTTTAAGTTTTAGTTTTTTCAATAACCATGCATAACGTCTCCGGTTACTATCGTAACCTCGGTTCCCTGAGAGGCGGGAACGAGACATTACGTCATACTGACGTATATGGGAACTCCCCCTTCTCCATTTTCACTGAAATCTTATAGGCTAACGCCAGCTGGAGACAGCTGGCCAATTGACGCAAAACATGCAAATGCTGACCGGTCCGCGGGCAGTACAAATAGCATGGGCGCGACAATTACGTCAGAATAAAGACTGAACGCTAGCACAGCTGATCAAACGGCGAGCACGGCGGTTGACGTAATGTCTCGTTCCCGCCTCTCAGGGAACCGAGGTTACGATAGTAACCGGAGACGTTCCCTTTCAAGGCGGTCACTTCGACATTACGTCATACTGACGTATATGGGAACTGTATAGAATCCCGCCGTGAGCGCAGTGAAGATAAGCCCTGAACGGGGTCAAGCTACACTCCCACAGGAAACAACAGTTCTAAGCCAGCAGCGCCGCTAGGAGCACTCAAAACTGACAGGCGAAACTAGACCAATGTCTGCTCCGGCTTTACCAAGTTGCACATCCACTGCAATGAAGCGAAGGCTGCACTGGACAGGGCAGCACAACACCATAAGCACTCGAGCACAAGAGTTAACACAGTGTCGACGGCATAGCGGTGACAGCTGCATAATCTTATAGCCACACACAGAGTGAACAGTACATTGGAAACTACTGCGTAATGTGGAAACAGCTATGTAACCTTATAGTCATAACACAGAGTTAGCAGCAATGGTAACTCTGCAATACAGACTACTGCACAGCTGGTGGTAACAGTTTCATGAGTACATTAATAAAACTCACCGAACCCACGACGCTAAGGCGGTGCATCAAACTTGGAACCCTGGCGAATGTGTTCGAGAAGACAGCCAGCGTACCTAAATCCCGTAGGCATTAAGCAACCATTTAAAGCGTCAAATTCAGTGAGAAAGTCTCTGTATAAAACAGCACGTCCCTAGTACCATCCACCAAGCACACAAACAGCTGGTAGACTGCTGCCTAGTGATCCACGTACATCCACAAATCCCTTACAGGGCCAACATCACTCTGAGCATCGGCATCATGCGAGGCTGAAAACTCAGCAGATAAGGTGGGCAGGGATCAACCCGTGCTCTGAACGGTGTAAGCGACTTCGGAACGTAGCTTGGTATCGGACGGAGAGTGACGCTGCAGTCATCAGGTCCGAGACAATGCGACATCATTCACTAGAATGAGCGTAGGTCTCCAAGTGCTTCGCTGGGGCAAGAGCCGGTGGTAAGGCCATCTCAGGGAGAGCTCCGTCTCAGCACTTGTCAGTGTGAAGTGTCTTGCTCAACTATGGACCCAGCAGCGGACACACAAGAAGGTTCCACAGCTTGGGGCTGGGGTGCCACCTTGTAGAACATAGCCGATGTTCCATAGCCAATGTACAGAAGTGCAAATCAACACATAACTGAATGTACATAAACACAGTGCCAGTGGCCGTAGCGACAACAACTGTGAATATACGCAGTTAGAAAATAGCCCCATAATAGCATAGCACCTCAGTAAACAAACACAGTTGTAACTGTAGCTACAACTGTGAACATACGAGTTAGCACAGAATAGCCAGTTGCCCTGAAGGAACGGGGCAATATAACAGCGTAGCACATGCACGTACAGCATCGGCCGCTGTAGCACCAACTTAATACACGCAGTTAGCTCAGTATTAGGCACCAAAGGATACGGGGCAACACCGCTGCATGAACACATCCATTTGTAAATAAATGCAGCGCATGCCGCCGTATCGACGGAGACTGTGAATATGCACAGTTTGACTGGGATAGCTAGTTGCACTGAAGATACAGGGCAACATGGCAGCATAACACAAGTGAGTAAGGAATAGCGCATCCTTGCATGTACATAACGCAGCGTAAGTCGCTGTAGCAACAGAAACTGTGTAGAGACAGAAACTAAGATGCATAGTTAGATTAGGATGGCTAGCTGTACTGAAGGAAACAGGGCAGCATCACAGCATAACACATCCGTTTACGTACATACATCCATAAACTGTGAATATGCACGGTTAGACTAGGATAGCTAGTTTTGCACTGAAGGGAAACAGGGCAACAAAATAGCAAAAACACGTCCTAGTCTGTGCAGTGTAGTCGCCATAGCGACAGAACTGAATATGCAGTTAGATAGGATAGCTGGTTGTTGCACTGAAGGATAGAGGGCAACATAACAGCATTACCCATCAGTGTGCACATTTCAAACATCTGTGTGTATAATGCAGTGCAAGTCGACGAAGCGACCGAAACTGCATGAATATGCACAGTTACATAATGGTCAGTTACGTTAGCAACATAACTGCGCTTCAGTGTGTACACAGATGCAGCGCAAGTCGCCGTAGCGACAAACTGTGACTATGCACAGTTAGATAGGATAGCTAGGTGCACTGAAGGATACAGGGCAACGCGATAGCATAGTTACATTAGTGTGTACAAAAACACAGCGTTCGAGGCATCGCGACATCGACTGTGAATACATAGTAAATCAGAATAGCCGGTTGCACTGAGGATACAGGGCAATATTTAGCGGCGTAATCATAGCACATCAGTGCGTAGCGTGTACACAGCGTCAGTTGCATTGCACAACAACTGTGTACGTAATCAGAATAGCCATTTGCACTGAAGGATACAGGGCAATGTACAGCGGCATAAATCATAACACATACAGTGTGTAGAGTGTACATAGACACGGCGTCAGTTGCATCACACGACAACTGTTAATATGCACTGCGTAGTAATCAGAATAGCCATTTGCACTGAAGGACACAGGGCAATATATAATGGCATAAATCATTACACATAACAGTGAGTTGCGTACGTAACACAGCGTCAGTTGCATCGCGCCACAACTGTGAATACGTAGTAATTAAAATAGCTATTTGCACTGAAGGATACAGGGCAATACACAATGCAAAATTCATAACACGTAGTGTGTAGTGTGTACATAAACACAGCGTCAGTTGCATCGCACAAAAACTGTGAATACGTACTGCATAGTAATCAGAATAGCCATTTGCACTGAAAATTACAGGGCAATATATAATGGCTTAAATCCCAACACATAACACTGTGTAGTGTGTACGTAACACAGCGTCAGTTGCATCGCACAACAACTGTGAAGACGTAGTAATCAGAATAGCCATTTGCACTGAAGGATACAGGACAACAACGGCAAAATTCATAACACAGTGTACAGTATGTACGCAACACAGCGTCAGTTGCATCGCACGACTGTGAATACGTAGTAATCGGAATAGCCATTTGCACTGAAGGATACAGGAACAGGGCAATATATAATGGCATAAATCATACACATAACGGTGTGTAGTGTGTACGTAACACAGCGTCCGTTGCATCGCAACAACTGTGAATACGTAGTAATCAGAATAGCCAGTTGCACTGAAGGGTACAGGGCAATATCGTGGCATAAGCATAACACACACATATCAGTGTACATAAACACAGCGTCAGTGGCATCGCACAACTGAGAATACATAGATGAATCAGAATAGCCAGTTGCACTGAAGGATACAGGGCAATTTATAGCGGCATGAATCACGAACACATATCAGTGTGTAGAGTGCACGTAAACACAGCGTCATTTCATCGCACAACAACTGTGAATACGTGGTAATCAGAATAGCCATTTGCACTGAAGAAACAGGGCAACATATAACGGCGCAAATCTTAGCACATATCAGTGTGCAGTGTGAACATAAACACAGCGTCAGTGGCGTAGCGACAACAACTGTGAATACGAGGTTAAATCAGAAAGGCCAGTTGCACTTTGGGATACAGGGCAATATATAAGGGCATAACAGTTCAATCATAGCACATATCAGTGTGCAGTGTGTACATAAACACAGCGTCAGTGGCATAGCGACAACAACTGTGAATGCGTGGTAATCAGAATAGCCATTCGCACTGAAGAAACAGGGCAACATATAACGGCGCAAATCATAGCACATATCAGTGTGCAGTGTGTACATAAACACAGCGTCAGTGGCATAGCGACAACAACTGTGAATACGTGGTAATCAGAATAGCCATTCGCACTGAAGAAACAGGGCAACATATAACAGCGCAAATCATAGCACATATCAGTGTGCAGTGTGTACATAAACACAGCGTCAGTGGCATAGCGACAACAACTGTGAATACGTGGTAATCAGAATAGCCATTCGCACTGAAAGAAACAGGGAAATATATAACGGCGCAAATCATAGCACATATCAGTGTGCACGTGAACATAAACACAGCGTCAGTGGCGTAGCGACAACAACTGTGCATACGTGGTTAAATCAGAATGGCCAGTTGCACTGAAGGATACAGGGCAGCCTGACGACATAAGCTGTAAGCTGTGCACCTCCATTACCAGAGCGGGGCGTCTAAAGGCAAGCCAGGGAAGGACCCACGTCTGGCGCGGCGCTCTCCGTGGCCTGTGTCGCCACATTCCCGGTCCCGCCCTCTGCCAACGGTGAAGATCCGGTTCATTCGGGTTCGGACCGTTTGGCGGGCTGTAGCCGAATTTAGGCGGGACGAGGTACCGACGAAGAGAGACATCGAGGAAGGCTGGACCATAATAGAGACTTCATAGCATCACACTTTCACGCCTTCAGACACCGAGCCATGGCCTTGCCTCGTCTCTCTGGACGCGTATTGCGCATGACTTACCATAGGACGTCGTGGAAGACGGAGTCTTTCTTGAAGTAGCCTGGCTGAGATACCGGGCTAAAGTAAAATAATAAAAGTATCCTTTTCGACGAAGCCTATCGCGTCGAGTCCTTCTAGCGAGCCCGCGAAAGGGACCGGAGTGGCGACGGGCAGGGTCAACTCGTCTTTGGGCGGGAGAAGGCCCACCAGCGGCCGCTGGCGGCAGTGGGCCTCATCCCTGCTGATGCCCGGGTTTATTCACCTGAGGGCGCGCACTGGTAGACGGCACATGCCTGTCGTCCGTGAGTGCGGCCTCGGTAGATCCTTGTTTGGGTTGAGCGAGTCAATAGGACCCGCACATATCTGGCATGTAGCAGCCATCGGATGCGGGGAGGAAAGCATGGTGAGTAACCTCTATTGCAACTTCCACGATGACTTCAGATAAGACTTCTAGCGTGAAGAAAGAGATTCTGACGTAATTGTCGCGCCCATGCTATTTGTACTGCCCGCGGACCGGTCAGCATTTGCATGTTTTGCGTCAATTGGCCAGCTGTCTCCAGCTGGCGTTAGCCTATAAGATTTCAGTGAAAATGGAGAAGGGGGAGTTCCCATATACGTCAGTATGACGTAATGTCGAAGTGACCGCCTTGAAAGGGAAACAATATTCTCTCAAAAATACAAACATGTACATACATGTTGCTCACATATTACGGTAGCCCCGTTTGTGCTATATAGAGTGAATTTACACCTTTGCCATTAACATGTTTATAAATAACTGAAAAAAGCACAAATGTCAGAGCATGTCAGAACACCTCCAGGACCCAGAAAATCCCTCAGACCCCTGAGGGTTAAAACAAACAACAACTGGGTACGGAGGGGCATCTCTGCTATTTGCCAATCATTGTGCTTGTAGTTTAAGGGTACATGTATTTGAGTGGTGTGTGGATCATTTGGAATGTCAAATATTGTGCACAGTTGATTGAATCGTTCATATGTAAACACTGTACTGTATTCCAACATCTTGTGGATTTCACTGCTTTGAAGAAGTTCAGGTGTTAGAGTTTTCTTTTTAAATGTGCCAATTTGTGCTTTAAGGCTTTTTAATTCAGTTTCTTGTAAAGACAATTGCAATTTAATGTTGTTGTTTTCTGCTTCCAATTCCTTCTCCTTTTCAGTGCTCTGACAGGACTGCTCCTCCTCAGGCTCCCTTTCCAGCTGGCATCCAGGAAGTGGGGGGTGCTCAGGACTCTCTGTAAAGAAAAATATGTTTGCACATTAATGATTATAATTTATTGTTCTCACCTTTTACAGCTGCCACTGGTTAGTCAAATTGGAGAGCCTTGTGTTGACCCTGGAGCAGCTACAGTTAGACAACCAGATGACCTGCCCAACTTTCCCCTGCCATCCCAACCTACCGGCTTCTGCACAGTGCTGAATGAAAGTGCCATGCATCATTACACAGAACTGAGCATTTCTTTGCCTGATTCTATAGCTCTGGAACAGGAGACCAGAGAACAGAGCACAAACAACTTATGGTTTAACGAAAGGTCTGGCCGAATCACATCAACTTCTTTTAAAAGAATCTGCTCTAGGAGAGCTGACCATGAAAAACTAGCTAAAAGTTTAAAGAGCGCAGGATCAGTTCAAACTAAGGCCATGAAAAGAGGCATAGAACAAGAGCCTATAGCAGCGATACATTACACCAAGCTCACAGGTCATCTAGTGTATCCATGTGGTTTTGTTGTAAATCCCAATGCCCCACACCTTGGTACGTCACCTGACCGCAACCCAGCCAGCACAGCCATGTGGGGCCCACATGGGTTTGACCTGGGCTATCTAACTGGGACCCAGCCAGTTTTGTCCATGGTTTCCATGTAGGCCCCACATGGGTTTGCCCAGATGAAATGAACACTGCTCAGTGTGCACACTACAGGCTGTTAAATGTAACACTGATCAGTGTTGGAGTTAATGAGATAATTAATTGATTGAATAATGATTGAGCATTATTTATGAACACCTGCTGTTAACAAGCAGAATCACTGAAGAAAAGAGAAACACAAGAACTACTTCCAGCCACAGCCTTAGATGAAATCAACTGAAGATAAAATACACGAAATCTCTCAAGATCTGATTAAACAACTCCACAAACAGCATTACCAGCTTCACTTATTACTAATCAGGTTTACTTTATTTCTGGTAGACGTCTACAGAAGTTCTTATTGAAAATGAACAAAGGTGAAAATGTTGATTATTTATTGAAAATAATAGTTTGGTTTGATGTCACCATTATGGTGATAAGTGTTTGCTTTAGTTGGGCTCTTGACTTTTTAAAATTACTTTTTCTCTGCTCAGTTGTATCTGATTGTTATGTTGAAAACAGCAAGAGAAAATGCAATCAGATGCTATAAACTGATTGATGATTAGAACATAATCATCATGTGGTGGTTTAACTTACTAATATTGTGTGTGAGTTTTATATATGTGATATATTAATTTTGTTTTATTGTTGTGATTCTACAGCAAGAGATCCAGCACATTTTTATCAGAACATCAAATGATTTTTTAAACACCATTTACACATTTTGGACTTCTGCTATTTTTACTCACACACAGACATCAAGAATCAGCATATGAATCTCAACAATGGTGACATGCTTCATGGTGCAACGCATTCTGGGTGCATCATACAAAACTTATCCATGGCTCCCAGAATGTATTGCACCATGAAGCATGTCACCATTGTAGCGATTCATAGGCTGATTCTTGATGTCTGTGTGTGAGTAAAAATCACAGAAGTCCAAAATGTGTAAATGGGGTTTTTAAAATCATTTGCTGTTCTGATAAAAATGTGCTGGATCTTTTGCTGTAGAATCACAACAATAAAACAAAATGAATAACATATCACCTGTATAAAACTGACACACAATATTAGTAAGTTAAGCCACTACATGATGATTATATTGTAATCATCAATCAGTTTATAGCATCTGACTACATTTTCTCTTGCTGGAGTTGTTTAATCAGATCTTGAGATATTTCGTGTATTTTATCTTCAGTTGATTTCATCTAAGGCTGTGACTGGAAGAAGTTATTGTGTCTCTCTTTTCTTCAGTGATTCTGCTAGTTAACAGCAGGTGTTCATATATAATGCTCAATCATTATTCAATCAATTAATTATCTCATTAACTCCAACACTGATATGTGTAACATTTAACAGCCTGTAGGTTGCACACTGAGCAGTGTTCATTTCATCTGGGCAAACCCATGTGGGGCCCACATGGAAACCATGGACAAAACTGGCTGGGTCCCAGTTAGATAGCCCAGGTCAAACCCATGTGGGCCCCACATGGCTGTGCTGGCTGGGAAGGTGATAGAGAGAGGGGGTGAAAGCTCGGGCTTTTAGAAATTAAGGGGGCTTTCCCACTGGCAGTTTAGTTCGGAACGGGGCACGGTTCGCATGAAAAATCGCTAATGTGAATGCTGTCATGTGGACCTGGGTGCGCACTGGGTCCCGAACCCGAAACTATCTGGAGGAGGTGGTCTGAGTTCGGTTGCTCCCGAACCGTGCTGCGGTTCGCGTGTATGTGAAAGCAACACGGACTCGGGTATGCACTTGTTCAGGAAATAAAGTATCCTGCGCTTGCGTTTTAGCCGATTATGATGTATTTAGTTAAATAAAACACACGTAAGGGATGAAGATTTACCTTGGATACGAGCAAGAGTGAGTCTGCAATGTATTCGGGCATAGTGCGTGCAATCAGGGCAACAAATTAATGGAAATCCACTGTCTCCTCAAAAGAGTTTATTTGCAAGCAGCGGAAAGACAGCTTATGCGACACACACACAGTTAACCTGCGTTGTTTACTCAGCTATGCATAATAGCACCAAATTAATAAAAAAACCACAATATATTGACCTGCGTCGTGTTTTCTATCATGCGGCGTGCACGTTTGCAATGATGTAAGATGCACGCAAACGCACCAGAGTTCGATAGAATCAAGTTGAGTGTGAAACCAGACCAACGCTGCGGGGGCCGCCGGGAACAATCGCGCCCGGGCTCGGACCGCAGCAAACGAGCCCAGTGTAAAAGCCCCCTAAGTGTCCTTCCAAGAATAGCTTCACAGAGTGTCCCTACCTTTGCAAGCAGGCTGATGGCAGCTATAAATTAAAAGAGTGTCATGCCCATCATTATCAAATAATGGGGCAGCTTGGTCTCTCAGGTATGTCCTGGTGTGATTTCTTTGTTAAATGTGAAGAAGACTACCACCTAGAGAGAATACACTTTGATGTTGCAAAATAGGAACAAATGAAGTGCAAGCTTGATGCATTCTTCTTTAACTACTATATTATGTGCCAGTGATTCTTATTTTGTTCTATTGTTTGGTTCGCAGTGTTGGGCAAGTTACTTTAACCTCCTAAGACCTGGTTGTCCACATACGTGGACATAACATTGGTTGTGTGCACCATAATACTTAATTATGTGCAGAGGTGGAAAGTCCAGGGGTCAGAAAGTAAAAGTCCTGCCATATTTTTATTCCACCCACAGCAAAAACTCTAGTGTTAAATGAACTTTACTGGGAGTTTATTTGGATCCAGACTCAAGAGTGTTAAAGTTAATGAGATAATTAAGTGAATAATTGAGTGATGATTGAGATATTATTGAAGACACCAGATGTTAACTAGCAGAATCACTGAAGGAGAAGATCTATATTTTAGTCACCGTTATGGTGATCAGTGTTTGCGTTAGTTGGGCAGGTGACCTATAAATGTTTAACTAAAGATTTTGTTTGGCTGTTTTAACAGCTGGATGAACAAAGAGATCAGATCAGATCAGATGTTGTAGATCATGTTTAGACATAATCATCATTTGACCTGAATCACTGAACTCATTTAAAGCCTACTCTCTGACTTAAATGTATAATGATCATAACAGCAGCACAGTGATTCTATAACATTAGATCCAGATTTTTCAAAATAAACCAAATGATATCTTAAACGATGTTCTGATAAATAAATACAAATCTTTCTTTTAGGCACACACAGACATCAATATTCAGTGTATGAATCTCAACAATGGTGACAAACAGAATATTCAATTAGGAAAAGGAAATGACTAAGACAATTCAGATCATAATTTATTCATACCGCAATGCATGATGGGAGCCATGAATGAGTTTTGATTGGTGGCACCCAGAATGCACTGCAACATGCTATATAATTGTCACCATTGTTGAGAATCACAGGCTGATTCTTGATGTCTGTGTGTGCCCATAAAGTATTTAGAATAGAACAGCTTTTAAGAAATCTTTTGGATAATATTTAAATTTCTGAAAATGTTATACTGTGTAATCAAAAGGTTAAACTCTACAAATGAGTTTTGTGACAAATGATGATTATGTCAAAACATAACCAACCCCAGCGCATCAGCTTTCCTTGTTGTTCGTCTGGCTGTTATAACTCATGTACAGTAGCCAAACAACATCTAAAGTTAATGATATAAGGGTCAAGAGTCCAACTAAAGCAGACACTAATCGCCATAATGGTGACTTAAAAAATGTGACGTTCTCCTTCAGTGATTCTGCTTGTTATCATCAGGTGTCTCCAATAATGGTCAATCATCACTCAATTATTCACTTAATTATCTCATTAACTTTAACACTCTTGAGTCTGGATCCAAATAAACTCCCAGTAAAGTTCATTTAACACAGGAGTTTTTGCTGTGGGTGGAATAAAAATGTGGCAGGACTTTTACTTTCTGACCCCTGGACTTTCCACCTCTGACCAAAACTCGGGTCTTAGGAGGTTAACATTGTAATATATTCTATATTACTCAACAGCATGTTGTTGACTCTCTATATATTTGGATTACATATTACTGTTAATTTTTTTAACTGAGTTACACTACTAAGAGTTACTTTTGGCAAAAGTTAAACTGAAAATGGAAAAGAATACAATAAATACATTTACGCCAGTAGTAATGTGAAAAATGCGTTCCACTCACCACTTTCAACAGCATGTTGTTGACTCTCTCCTGCATCAGTAGTGGAGGTGGAACCGGAGGAGGCATCCTGCACACAGACTCTGCGTCTGCACACACGTTTTATACATGAGCATCATCACCCTTTAACTTATTTACAGTAACATATAAATGTAACATGTTGATAAGCACTATTACCATTAGTGCTTATTAACATACATATTTATAAATAGGCCTACCGTTTTTTGGGCGACTTTCGACAGCCTCCAAGCTTCTCCTTAGTTGGGTTAGGCTCTTGCACAGCATTTACGGGATTGGGGAACTCAGGGGTAGGTTTTCCGTTCATAAAATGCCACATGAAAGATAAAAACAAAATTATTTAAAGTTGCTTGTTGGGGCGCTATGTTCGACTTTGTTGTAAACTGACGAAAATAAAGTTGGGGAGCTCAAAGACCCAACACAACAGCAGCTAATGTAGCTAGCGTTAGCTAACATGTTAACTAATGTTGGCTAAAGCTAAAGGTCTCGTTAAACTTAGCTTAAGAGAGTAGGTTAACATTCTGGCAATGATATCCATGGTAATCATAACTTTGGTCCAATTTGTGTTCTTGCCTCTAGTTAGTAACGTTAGATCTAGACAACATGGTAAGTTAACTAGTTAGCTGTTAGCCTTACCTTTGAGCATACGTATGTATGCTTCGTAATGTTCGACACATTTAACTGGGAGTGGGGCCGTCCACACTGTTTGATCCATTGTAGGCACCGCTCACATTGTGTTTTCGGCTTTGGGAACGGAAAGAACACAACTCCTCCAGACAATCTCTCGGGGTACCTAGTGTCCGATTTACAAACGCTGTGAGCGCACTGCTTCACCATCTTGCTTGGAGTCAATGTTTGACGGACCTGCTCACATAGTAACGGTTGCTATGATGTGTGATTGGACAATGGCCGTTTTGGGGGAGGGGCCGGCGAAAGGTCAATTTAACACTGGAGTTTTTGCTGTGTACAAAGAGCCGTAGTTAACTGACAAGCTGAGCCATATCGCATTAATTATCGCTGGCGATACGTCCGCGATATTAATGCGATATGGCTCAGCTTGTCAGTGAACTACGGCTCTTTGTAGTAAATGCCGCTCCATCTGAAAGCAGGTGAAGGTGATTTACTACTAATCAAGGAACCGGCTTTACTGACAAGATGCGCATAACAATGTGATGCGATATATCGCCCAGCCCTAGTCCCCACTACAGAGAGTTGGAGTAACACTGAAGCAGTGTTGAAGTTAATTATATAATTTAGTGATTAATCAACTGATGATCGAGCATTAGTGATGAACACCTGATGTTAACAAGCAGAATCACTGAAGGACAGAGGAACAACAATAAGAGAAAAAAAAAAACGAAACACAAGAACTACAACTGAATTAAGCCACAGAACACATTAAATATGTGAATATCTCAGCAGAGGAGGATTAAACAACTCCAAAAAAATAGCATTACTAGCTTCACTTATTACTAACCAGATTGACTTTATTTTTTCATAGTTGAACTGCACTTTTGAATGTAGATGTTTAGATGATGTTTTGTTTCATTTGACGTTACCATTATGAAGATCAGTGTTTGCTTAAGTTGGGCTCTTGACCCTTGACTTTAACATTAGCTTATTTTTGCCTGCTCTAAGTGTGTGTTTTTAAGACATATTTTTTTTGGTGAAAACAAAGCCAACAAAAATGACATGACATTATTTGATGATGTCATTATATATTGTTTGGATCACAGATCTCAGCCTGTGTCTATTCCTTACCAATAATGTGTAGATTATATTACTAGACTGTGAAACTACAGCAAAAGATCAAGCAGTACTGCGTAATCAGTTATGGAGAATTTTTAAACTCATCATTCACTAAAAAAAAATGAACTATGGCTTTACTTCGACATCCACTAACATCAAGAATCAGCCAATGAATCTCAGCAATGGTGACAATCAACAAAAAAGATAACATTAAATTTGAACATCCCAAAATGTGCAACTAAAAGTCAACACAAAACCAAAAGCAAAAACAAAAGCAAAAAGTAAAAATTAAAGCAAATAACCAGGCATTTCAGCTGCATAATTTATTCATGCTGCAATGTATGCTGGGAGTCATGGCTTTTTTTTTTTGGTACCCCTACATGCATTGCAGCATAAAACTTATTATTGTCACCATTGTTGAGATTCATACACCGATTATTGATGCCTGTGTGTGTCTGGCTGATCAAGAAGTTCAAAATGTTCTGAGTATAACCTTTTTAAAATCATTAATGTTTTGTAGATGTCAAATCCCCGATAGATCTCAATCTGTAAAATCACAATGAGAACAAAATCAAAACTACAAAACATTCACCATTTAACAACTTTAGGCTGCAAATGAGATCAGTGAACCAGGCCATTATATGATGACTGTGACTATTAACAAACAGTCATTGTCATCCTGTTGTTTTCAGCTTTGCACCAAAGCTGATGTATTTTAAAGACACAGCTACAACAGCAAAAAAAAAAACTGATGTTCAAGGGTCAAGAGCCCAACTAAAGCAATCACTGATCACCATCATGGTAACATCAAATGAAAATAAAATGACGTCTAAACCTCTGTCACCTTTTTAATAAGAACTTCTGTGGACGTCTGACAGAAATAAAGTTAGTCTGGTTAGTAATAAGTGAAGCTGGTAATGCTGTTTGTGGAGTTATTTAATCCTCCTCTGCTGAGATCTTTTGCTAAGATTTAGTGTCTTTTATCTAGATTTCATCTTTTTTTCTGTTCTTCTTTTTCCTCTTTCCTTCAGTGATTCTGATCGTTAACAGCAGGTGTTCATCAGGGTCTCAATTAACTTCTATTAGTAACATCAGGAATAGTGAATGAGGGTATAGGGTGTGATTTTGAACACAGCCTCTGAGTGTTGACTTTGAGCGCTTCACAGTTAATTCACAGTATATTCCTTTAGGCTACTTTCTCGAAAATGACAAATATCACCCCGAATGCATTTTTTCTATGGTATATTGCTGTTTTAATGGAAAACAGCATGTTACTGTAAAATTTGGCTGTTTTTTTGTTTGTTAGCCATTTCAACTGTGTATTTACAGGGTAAGTGTAACTCCTGCGGGCTGTAAATTAAAGTGGCGCTTGTTAACCCCTTGTTCTGTGTAGTTACAAGGTACAGTGGTTACTCAACCAGAATAATACTTTTACCGCCGCCGCACCCGCGGCGGTAAAATTCGGATCTGTATTTGCTGCCTTTTACCGCTAAGAGGCGCTACAATCACAGACTTTGAAAGGTGTCCGTTTATTCTCTCTATTGCGTAATCTAACGCTGCGCCGCGGCTCATTCAGAGCGATTGAAAGCTGGTAACAGATGAATTCAAGTGAAACATAAACGAATTCATAATCACAATACTGAAATTAAATTGAATAAATAGTGAAAACATTAGCTACAACAGAAATATATTAGGCTATCAATGAGACTCTGGAAGAGCATAAGACGAAATTTAATAACGTTCAGACGGTAGCTCAGTGGTTAACGCAACAACATGAGTGTTACTGCGCTTCAAGCGATCCGAGATCGAACCTCAAAGTAGCCAATATTCTGTTGGCCGACTTCATTTATGTTTTACCCTTCTTGATGCTTAAATAGGTAGGCTACCCTGATAGCAAACTGACTCCGGAACGGATCTGCCGCGGAGGTTATCACAAGGTCCGGAACGGAGTCCACTTGCACAGCGCAACGGATCCGGAACAGATAAGGATTGCGGATCCAGACTAGATCCGCGGCAGACCCTATCCGTATCCGCTGATAAAGCAGCTCACCCGCCGCGGATCCGCCCGTTCATTTCGGTCTGAAAACCTTTCAGATCACTCATTCAAAACTAGTAATCTGGCCAAAACTACAAAAATATTTCAAATCTATTGGTGGACCAACATTAGATAGACTGCCCACTAAACAACATGATGTCCAAAAGACGTCTTTTCAACGTCTTTGTCACAAAAGTCGGATGTTGAAAAGACGTCCACTGAGGAGCCAGAATTAAAGTTTTTTTTATGACGTCTTTTTTTGACGTGTTCTGCACGTCCGATATAGACGTTCATCGAACCTTCGTACAAGGTTAAAAACTAGTTCAAATGTGGCCATTGTGGACATATTTTCAACATCATTTATGGTCTCATTTAGACAATTTATACTGTTTCTGGACCAAATAAACACTCAGGATGCATTAAATTAAAACTCATGTTTATATCAATGTAATTTCCTTACATTGTTTAGATGAGGTTTAGATGTTGATATGTTTCATTTTAAGTCACCATTGTGGTGATCAGTGTTTGCTTTAGTTGGGCTCTTGGTCCCAGTTCTTCTTACTTTAACTTTTCTTTGGTTGCTGTAACTGTGTGTTTGTATAACACCATTGTTATGGCGGAGAAAGCCAAGAAAAAGTAAGATTGACTGTCATCACAGCTCCTTGTTGATGATGACAAAATCACAAAGTGAGCGTTTAATGTTGTGTTTAGACTTTTGTCTTTATATCTGGCATTTATAACCACCAATCTTGTGGAACTGCATTATGTGGACCAGTATCATTAAAGTGATAACTTATTTGAAGGTGGATAAAAAAAAAAGCATGTTTAAACAATGTTATTAGAAAATGTACCATATAGTCACACACAGACATCAAGATTTTGCGTATGATTCACAACAACGGTGACAATAAAAAAAAGCTTCATGCTGCAATGCATGATGGGTAGCTTTCAAAGTACAAAACATCCTTGATTCCCAAGCTTTTTTGTTTTGGTTGTCACCGTTGTTGAGAATCATATGCAAAATCTTGATGTCTGTGTGTGACTACGTGATACATTTGCTCAAAACATTGTGTACACATGCTTTTTATTCACCTTCAAATAAGTGATCAATTTAATGATACTGGTCCACATAATGCAGTTCCACAAGACAGGTGGTTATAAATGCCAGATATAAAGACAAAAGTCTAGACACAACATTAAATGCTCATTTTGTAATTTTGTCATCATCAACAAGGAGCTGATGATAGTCAATCTTACTTTTTCTTGGCTTTCTCCGCCATAACAATGGTGTTATACAAACACACAGTTACAGCAACCAAAGAAAAGTTAAAGTAAGAAGAACTGGGACCAAGAGCCCAACTAAAGCAAACACTGATCACCACAATGGTTACTTAAAATGAAACATATCAACATCTAAACCTCATCTAAACAATGTAAGGAAATTACATTGATATAAACATGAGTTTTAATTTAATGCATCCTGAGTGTTTATTTGGTCCAGAAACAGTATAAATTGTCTAAATGAGACCATAAATGATGTTGAAAATATGTCCACAATGGCCACATTTGAACTAGTTTTTAACCTTTTACGAAGGTTATATGAACGTCTATATCGGACGTGCAGAACACGTCAAAAAAAGACGTCATAAAAACTTTAATTCTGGCTCCTCAGTGGACATCTTTTCAAAGTCCGACTTTTGTGACAAAGACGTTGAAAAGACGTCTTTTGGACATCATGTTGTTTAGTGGGCAGTCTATCTAATGTTGGTCCACCAATAGATTTGAAATATTTTTGTAGTTTTGGCCAGATTACTAGTTTTGAATGAGTGATCTGAAAGGTTTTCAGACCGAAATGAACGGGCGGATCCGCGGCGGGTGAGCTGCTTTATCAGCGGATACGGATAGGGTCTGCCGCGGATCTAGTCTGGATCCGCAATCCTTATCTGTTCCGGATCTGTTGCGCTGTGCAAGTGGACTCCGTTCCGGACCTTGTGATAACCTCCGCGGCAGATCCGTTCCGGAGTCAGTTTGCTATCAGGGTAACTGTTTATTAGCGAGTTCATTAACTGTTTATTTATTTAATGTCAAGTGTTTGTTTATTTATCAATGCCACATTAACGTAAATTTGCTACATTCCATGTAGAGCCGCTGCAGGACAAAACTGATGAGGGAAATGAAAAAAAAAAAAAAAAAAGAAATTAATTAAGTTTGAAACCCATCGCAAATTTTTAAGGTTTAAATAAAGTGTCTGGAGAGTTTATTTGTTTAAAACAGGGTTGCATTAAGTTTAGAGTTTATTTCCTTTGCGATGCAAAATAAAAAACACAGAATCTTATTCTTGCAACATTTTAAATTTGTATTGCCAAATAAATTTCAGCCAAATTAAACAATTAAAACAGTACAAAACGAAAATAGTCCAAAGCCACATAAATTAAGAACATGCGTTTTTCTTTGCCTCTCTCTCGCGCTTGATCTCTTTTTAGCAAGTTTATTTTGTCTCCCTCCCTCCAAAAAAAACTGTAACAAATTATTTAGCCTTTGTTGCTTCAAAGACAAAGCATGCCTTGTTGAATTCACTTTACAATAAAACGAGGTTGATCGCGAATTAAAGAGCTCTGTATCTGCTGTGGCATGAACGCGTTTCGTCGACAGTTCATGTTTAGATAATGCCAGATTGTTAACAATCATACACACTGCTCAAACATTCTAAAACTCTAGAAAAACCAGTTGAAACAACTGGATTGAACACTTTCATTGAAATTTTGTGTGAAAAAACTTTAAATACAAATATACAATATTTATAATTTAATAAGATATAGGCTATGGCCTACATTTGGACACACCGAGAGATTTATCCTTAAAAGAATTTAGCCTTTGCCTGCTCATCAGGCTGGCTATCCGACATCTCCATATGAAAGACGAACATTAACACCTATTGTGCACGCACGATAAAGCCACTGTACCTCCAACCCCCCCACAGGCTCTCTGAGTCTGAGACTGACTTACACACACACACACACACACACACACACACACACCCCACAGGCTCTCTGAGTCTGAGACTGACTTACACACACACACACACACACACACCCCACAGGCTCTCTGAGTCTGAGACTGACTTACACACACACACACACACACACACACACACACACACACACACACACACACACACACACACACACACACACACACACACCACAGGCTCTCTGAGTCTGAGACTGACTTAAAACAAAAAGAAGTCGCAATTCACACTTAAACACTTAAGCATTACAGTTAAGCATTAGACTATTAAAGTGTTGATAATGAAGGAATTACATAATGTAAGCTACATGTAGTGATATTTCTGTCATGAAACTTTATTACTAAATATTTCATTTCAATAATTCATTCAATTTCAATAAGTTGTTCTTTTTTATTCAAATAAACCTCAAACCACAGTGCTTCATTGTGCTGCTGTTAAACTAGGCCTAAATAACATTTATAGAATAATTATGAACTTAAATGAAACAATATTGCAACATTTCGACAAATAAATTATTGATAAATAAATTATAAATACTGCTTTTGAAATTACATTGGTATTATTATACAGATGTAAAGTCATTCTGTTGGATAGGGGAGAGCCGGGACGATTGAAACGCGGGACGGATGAAACATTGAGATTTCCTTGAAAACCACTCACGTTATGTACGTCAAATTTCGTCAGCACGTACAGCACGCAATGCCTATCAGACCCGCGAAAACATTTCTTCTTTACGTCTTGCCGTTTTAAAGTTAGAGCCGGAAAGCTGTTTTTGAGTGTGGTTAGTGAAATCTTTCCTGCGGTACTTTTTTTTTACTGACAAGTTGTATTTATTGTTTCATGTGCCATTGTAATAATAATACGGCAGGTGTATTAGTACTGCATCACACCCTTAAGTGTATAATATCAGAGTTTTTTAGTTTACGGACAAAACAGGTTTAAATGGCTGGAGGCGCTGTCGGGACGGTTGAAACAGCGACTTGTGCCAGTTAAACCTGGTCATAGGAAAACACTCAATATGACTAAATCACTCAATATGACTCAAGGAATAAATGTAAGAATTAATTGTAAACGGATTTGTCTGTCTTCTTCAAAATAGCCTATTAGAAAGATTACGCAAAATGCGCAAAGGCTTATCGCCGATTGTTTATTGGGCGACAGAACAAAAATGTTAATATGAACCTTAAAATGAAAATAAATGACAAAATATGTTTGTAACAATATGTACATAAGTTACTTGTCAGGTATTGTTCATAAAAACAAGAATTAGATGAATAGTTACCGTTTAAACTGTTATGTTTCATCCGTCCCACCCCTGTGTTTCAATCGTCCCGCTCTGGAGGGACGATTGAAACAAAGCCCAACTCCTGTTCAAAGTAAATTTTTACTTAAATCATTCTATGTTTCTACCGAATAACACATGATACTAAGAGAACACATGTGTGAGTTGTTGATCACACACACCAAAAAAATCTATCTGTAACCTTATCTTAGAAAACGACGTTTATCTGAAAAGTGTTTCAACCGTCCCGGCTCTCCCCTACTATTTGTTCCAGTGTAAAATGTAAATACTTGGCAATTTTATTTTATAAATATAAGCAAAAACTATATGGTGTAACAGAGTTTTAGAACTAGACAAATCTCTCTGCATTAATAATAGGATATAAAATGCATTAATAGGCTAATATAAAATTTACAAAAGCCGCAAATTTGTTCGGGGTTTGAACCCGTGTCATCTAAATGATCGAACCGTAAGTTCCACCACTCGGCCATTAATTAAAACTCTTTGTGATATGACCAAACGTTTGTTTCTCCAGTGTGTTCGTTCACATGAGCGAGAAAACGTTTTAATCGTTAGCATATTGTAGACCTTTTACAGTTTTAAAAGATGATATATTATCTGTATGACCAAAAATTACGGAGTAGGCTAGCCTTTCAAGTTCTTTTAGCTGTTATGAGAAAAAATAAATTCAAGTGAAAGCGCCGCCGCGTTTGTCGAACTCTAGTTCAACATGCCAGAATAAAACCCAATTTTAGAACAATGCGTAGCGCCACTCGGTGTGCCAAAACACTTAGGCTAATTATTAACATCAATATTTCGTTCAAAAACATCTCAAAACGCTTTGTGACATTTTGAAAAGCCGTGAATGTATTAAGGCCACTGGAACCAGGATCGTAGGCTAACAGAAACGCGCTGCATGCTATGTCTCAATACAGGAGCAGAAGCGCCGGTTCATATTGTAGGCTATTGTTTGTTGTTTAAACGTGCGTGTTGCATATTTTTAAACATATATAATATATTTGATATGGTGTATTGGTGAATTAGGCTATAGCATTGATTACTGTGGAGGGGGAAATCCCCCACCAGCAAATCGCACCATGTTACACAACCATGTTTTTAAAAACTCTTTCTGTAGCCTATATGTAACCCAATGAAGTTTTTTAAATATTTTTTAAACAGAACTGCTTTTGAAATTACGATTGGAATTATTATACAGATTGATATAAATTCAGTCAATCTGTTGGATAATATTTGTTCCTTTGTGTAAAATGGAAATGCATGGAAATTGTATTTTATAAATAGCCCGTGTTTATTCGGGATTTGAACCCGTGTCATCTAAATTATAGAAACCACTTAAGTTCTACCACTCGACCACGACTTTTCTCACTGAGAACTGCCCAGAACTTCGGTTGTTCATCAGTCAGTGTGCGCGCACACGAGAGAAGCGCTCTTTCAATCCTCTCATTCCTCAATAGTTTAGCGTTATTGCACCTAATTTATTTCCACTGACTGCGAGAGAGGCCTATTTTAACTTTTGATTCATAAAATGTTCTGCTCTAAAAGTTTGTTATATTTTGTTTAAATGTAGGCTTACTTTTACTTAATTAAGTTTTGCTTTCGTTAAATTTAACCGAATCTGTTGTAGGCTAAATTATTTTTATTTTTATTATTTTTTGTTCTAAAAGTTTGTTCTATTTTGTTTCGTTTGTTTATTTTTATTTTATTTTTTACATATTCAATCAGTCTCATTTTTTTTTTTTTTTTACAAGACCTTGTGCTGTGTTTTTTAATAAACAGTAGGGCTGGGCGATATATCGCACGATATTGTTATGCGCATCTCGTCAGTAAAGCCGGTTCCTTGATTAGTAGTAAATCTCCTTCACCTGCTTTCAGATGGAGCGGCATTTACTACAAAGAGCCGTAGTTCACTGACAAGCTGAGCCATATCGCATCAATATCGCGGACGTATCGCCAGCGATAATTAATGCGATATGGCTCAGCTTGTCAGTTAACTACGGCTCTTTGTACACAGCAACAACTCCAGTGTTAAATTAACACTCCTGGGAGTGTATATGAGTCCACTCAAGAGTGTTGAAGTTAATGAGATAATTAAGTGATTAATTTAGTGATGATTGAGCATTATTGAAGACACCTGATGTTAACAAGCAGAATCACTGAAGGAGAAAAACTCAAATTGTAAGCCACCGTTATGGCGATCATTGGTTGCTTTAGTTGGGCTCTTGACCCTTATATTATTAACTTTAGATTTTGTTTGGCTGATGTATCTGAGTTATAGCTGCCAGATGAACAAAGAAAAAAGTGATCTGATGGTGTTGGTTATATTATGACAATCATCATTTTGAACTTTATGATTTTGATTGATGTTGTTGGTCACAGCATAACTGTGATTCCGAATAAATATCCAGAATTTTAGCTATAATAAAAAGGATTTCTTAAAAGTTGTTTCTAAAAAAAAAAATCTTTCTTATAGGCACTCACAGACTTCAAGATTCAGTCTATGCATCTCAACAATGGTGACGAGCAGAATATTCAATTAGGAAAAGTAGATTACATAGAAAATTCAGATCATAATTTATTCATATCGCAATGCATGATGGGAGCCATTAATGAGTTGTGATTGGTGGCAGCCACTGCAACATGCTTTATTATTGTCACCATTGTTGAGATTCACAGGCTGATTATTGATGTCTGTGTTTCTAAAGAAATTTATTTGAAAGTGTTTTGATCAGAACAATGTTTATTAAATATTTTTGATTATAAGAAACATACCTATATTTATATGCTGTAGAATCAAAAAGTTGTTGCCAACAAGTTAAACCAAACTATCGCAATAAGATTCATTTTCAGATCACAGCATGATTATGCCAGAACACAACCAACACTCTCAGATCACACTTTTTTTTGTTCATTTGACTGTTATAAATAAATAACAGCAGACAAAAAAATTTAAAGTGAATGTATAAAGGTTAAGAGCCCAACTAAAGCAAACACTTATTGCCATAACGGTGGCTTACGATTTGAGATTTTCTCCTTCAGTGATTCTGCTTGTTAAGTGTACAACTCTTAGCGGTGGATCACTCGGCTCGTGAGTCAATGAAGAACGCAGCCAGCTGCGAGAACTTAACATCAGGTGTCTTCAATAATGCTCAAACATCACTAAATTAATCACTTAATTATCTCATTAACTTTAACACTCTTGAGTGTTAATTTAACACTGGAGTTTGTGCTGTGTAGTAAATGCCGCTCCATCTGAAAGCAGGTGATGGTGATTTACTACTAATCAAGGAACCGGCTTTACTGACAAGATGCGCATAACAATATCGTGCGATATATCGCCCATCCCTAATAAACAGATACAAACAGAGATATATAGCCTAATAGTTCGTACAAATAAACGTCTATTTGTATAGGCTACTACTATGTATACTATAAATTGTATGATCGTTTGTTTAAATAACATTAACAAAATGGTCTGTCTTTAATTAATAATACAATTATTACTTTAACATGCAGTTTCAGCTTCACCAAATCTTTGTTTGTTTCATTATTATAGCCTACAGAAAATGCAAATAGCTCTTGTTTTAATTTTTCATGTTTGTTGCTTATTTGGAAATTGCCATAGTTGTAGTATTGCATCCTTACTGTTAATTGACATTAGCCCCGCACTTACGTTTCAAAATGCGGCAATTGCGGCTGTTTTGCTAAATGTCCCTTTGCGCCACTTGGCGGCCATTTTGCGAACGACTTTGAAATGCGACTAGTTTATTTTTGCCGCGGCACGAGTCGCGGCGGTAATAGGCATTCTGGTTGGCTACCTACTGTAAGTGCAGTAAATATACAATAAAGGATCCCATTTAATTTCTGACTTTTATTTTACAAAAAAAATTCAAAATACTTTTTCATCTTAATAAAATTTTGTCTTTTCTACAGTATACTCAAACAACAAAGTAACACATTATACCCCCCCCCCCCTTTATTTGCTTATCTTGCTTTTCTTCTTCTTTCTTTTCTTTCTCTTCTTTTTCTTTTTCTTCTTGTACCCCTTTATTAGGGCTGGGCGATATATCGCATGATATTGTTATGCGCATCTCGTCAGTAAAGCCGGTTCCTTGATTAGTAGTAAATCGCCTTCACCTGCTTTCAGATGGAGCGGCATTTACTACAAAGAGCCGTAGTTAACTGACAAGCTGAGCCATATCGCATCAATATCGCGGACGTATCGCCAGCGATAATTAATGCGATATGGCTCAGCTTGTCAGTTAACTACGGCTCTTTGTACACAGCAAAAACTCCAGTGTTAAATTAACACTCCTGGGATATGAGTCCACACTCAAGAGTGTTGAAGTTAATGAGATAATTATGTGATTAATTGAGTGATGATTGAGCATTATTGAAGACACCTAAAGCAGAATCACTGAAGGAGAAAATCTAAAATTGTAAGCCACCGTTATAGCGATCATTGGTTGCTTTAGTTGGGCTCTTGACCCTTATATTATTAACTTTAGATTTTGTTTGACTGATGTATCTGAGTTATAACTGCCAGATGAACAAAGAAAAAAGTGATCTGATGGTGTTGGTTATATTATGACAATCATCATTTGAACTTTATGATTTTGATTTATGTTGTTGGTCATAGCATAACTGTGATTCTGAATAAATATCCAGAATTTTAGCTATAATAAAAAGGGTTTCTTAAAAGTTTTTTCAAAAAAAAAAAAAATTTTTATAGGCACTCACAGACTTCAAGATTCAGTCTATGCATCTCAACAATGGTGACGAGCAGAATA
Organism: Gila robusta; assembly: GCA_030770095.1. Lineage (NCBI taxonomy): Eukaryota > Metazoa > Chordata > Actinopteri > Cypriniformes > Leuciscidae > Gila > Gila robusta. The sequence continues at coordinate 47,294 of JAVALU010001671.1, read as the reverse complement.
TTCAATTAGGAAAAGTAAATTACATAGAAAATTCAGATCATAATTTATTCATATCGCAATGCATGATGGGAGCCATTAATGAGTTGTGATTGGTGGCAGCCACTGCAACATGCTTTATTATTGTCACCATTGTTGAGATTCACAGGCTTATTATTGATGTCTGTGTTTCTAAATCAATTTATTTGAAAGTGTTTTGATCAGAACAATGTTTAATAAATATTTTTGATTATAAGAAACGTACCTTTATTCATATATGCTGTAGAATCAAAAAGTTAAACCAAACTATCGCAATAAGATTCATTTTCAAATCACAGCATGATTATGCCAGAACACAACCAACACTATCAGATCACACTTTTTTTTTGTTCATTTGACTGTTATAAATAAACAACAGCAGACAAACAAATTTAAAGTGAATGTATAAAGGTTAAGAGACCAACTAAAGCAAACACTTATCGCCATAACGGTGGCTTACAATTTGAGATTTTCTCCTTCAGTGATTCTGCTTGTTAAGTGTACAACTCTTAGCGGTGGATCACTCGGCTCGTGAGTCGATGAAGAACGCAGCCAGCTGCGAGAACTTAACATCAGGTGTCTTCAATAATGCTCAAACATCACTAAATTAATCAATTAATTATCTCATTAACTTTAACACTCTTGAGTGTTAATTTAACACTGGAGTTTGTGCTGTGTAGTAAATGCCGCTCCATCTGAAAGCAGGTGAAGGCGATTTACTACTAATCAAGGAACCGGCTTTACTGACGAGATGCGCATAACAATATCGTGCGATATATCGCCCAGCCCTATTCAGAGGTCATCTTTTTGTCACCATTGTTGAGATTCATACGCTGATTGTTGATGTCTGTGTGTATCATCATAAATTGCCTTTTTTGTTCTCATGTTTGTTAAAGTCTACTAACTTATTGTTATAATATTGCTGGATCTCATGATGCGGTTTCAGATTTTGTGCTGTGAAAATAAATACATTTTGACAAGATAATTATTAAATTAAAATATCTCAGTGAATCAGGCTATTTCATTATGATTACAAAACCATCACCAGGTAACCTTCATCACCTGATCCCATTTAACTTTAACTTACTTTGTTACTGTAAATGTGTTTGAAAAACACACTGTCACAGCAGTCAAAAGAGATCAAATATATAATAAGAGTAAAGAGCCCAACTAATGGAAACACTAATCACTGTTATGGTGACTTCAAATGAAACCGAGTTAAACCTCTGTTAATTATCAATAAGAACTTCTGTAGACATGTGACAGAAATAAAGTCAGTCTGGTTAGTAATAAGTGAAGCTGGTAATGCTGTTTGTGGAGTTGTTTAATCCTCCTCCGCTGAGATCTTCAGATTTAATGTCTTCTCTTCAGTTGATTTCATCTAAGACTGTGTCTGAAGTCAGTTGTAGTTCTTGTGTTTCTGCTCGTCTCTTTTTCTGTTCTCTTCAGAGGTGTAAAGTCCAGGTTCAGAAAATAAAAGTCCTCCTCAGTATTTTGTTCCAATCACCTGGATTTGCTTATTAGCAGTTTTTCAGTCAGGAGACAGAAATCAGCTGAAATCAACTGTCAATCAGTTCATGGCTGGAATAAACACATGGCAGGACTTCTACTTTTTCTCTACTTCTACTTCTACTTTATACACCTCTGCAACACATATACATTAAACATAACAATATCACAATATAAGTTCTTCTATGTACAAAATATTACCACTCTCTGGGTATAATATAAAATATGAAAATCGCATTTCAATTTCCATCCCAGCCAGCACAGCCATGTGGGGCCCAAATGGGTTTGACCTGGGCTATCTAACTGGGACCCAGACAGTTTTGTCCTCAGTTTCCATGTAGGCCTCACATGGGTTTGCCCAGATGAAATGAACACTGCTCAGCGTGCACACTACAGGCTGTTAAATGTAACACTGAATCAGTGTTGGAGTTAATGATATTATTAAGTGATTGAATAATGATTGAGCATTATTGATGAACACCTGCTGTTAACAAGCAGAATCATTGAAGGAAAGAAAAAACACAAGAATTACTTCCAGCCACAGCCTTAGATGAAATCAACTGAAGATGAAATACATGAAATATCTCAAGATCTGATTAAACAACTCCACAAACAGCATTACCAGCTTCACTTATTACTAACCAGACTGACTTTATTTGATTTCCGTTTTAATTAAATCAATAGTTGTATTTTAAAGTCACCATGATGGTGGTTAGTGTTTGCTTTAGTTGGACTCTTGACCCTTGACTGTTTAGTTTAACATTTTTTTCTGGCTGCTTTAATTGTGTGTTTATAAAGCACATTTGTTGTGGCAAAAAAGCCTAGAGACTGATTTTTAATGATTTGTGTGTTTAGTGTTGTTTTATAATAGAAGCCATCTAATTTTACAGCATGAGAGCAATGTTCTTTATCAAATAATATAAAGGATTTTAAAAACATTTAGTTGTTCCTTTACATTATTACTTAGCCATCAAGAATCAGTGTATGACTCTCAACAATGGTGACAATCAATGAAATGCTTCATGCTTCAGTGCATGCTGGGTACCACCAATCAAAACTCACCCATATTTCCCAGCATGCATTGTTGCATTAATAAATTATGCAGCTGGATTTTTTGTATCTTGTTTTATGCTCAGGGGTGATCTAATTAACTGGATATTCTGTATGATTGTCACCATTGTTGAGATTCATATGATGTTTCTTGATGTCTGTGTGCGTCTAAGTAAAGCAATAGATGAAAGGTTTTTGTGCACTAAATAGTTTTTAAAAACCAAGTATATTACTTGATAAACAACACTATTAGATATGCTGTAGAATCAAATGACTTCTATTACGAAAAATACATTATTAAAAACAGAAATCCTATATAATCCTATATCCTTTACATCAAAGCATTAGACACGGAACAAGATCAGGGATTCAGGTAATTAGATGATGATATCATCATCAATACACAGCCAACATCAACTGATCTCATTTTCTCATGCTTTTTTTAGCTACAACAATTGTGCTTTATAAACACACAATTATAGCAACCAGAGAAAATTTTGTACTAAATAGTCAAGGGTCAAGAGTCTAACTAAAGCACTACCACCACACTAACCACCATCATGGTGACTTTAAAATACAACTATTGATTTAATTAAAACAGAAATCAAATAAAGTCAGTCTGGTTAGTAATAAGTGAAGCTGGCAATGCTGTTTGTGGAGTTGTTTAATCAGATCTTGAGATATTTCATGTATTTTATCTTCAGTTGATTTCATCTAAGGCTGTGGCTGGAAGTAATTCTTGTGTTTTTCTTTCCTTCAATGATTCTGCTTGTTAACAGCGGGTGTTCATCAATAATGTTCAATCATTATTCAATCACTTAATTATCTCATTAACTCCAACACTGATTCAGTGTTACATTTAACAGCCTGTAGTGTGCACACTGAGCAGTGTTTATTTCATCTGGGCAAACCCATGTGAGGCCTACATGGAAACTGAGGACAAAACTGTCTGGGTCCCAGTTAGATAGCCCAGGTCAAACCCATGTAGGGACTGGGCGAGGTGAATCTGAATAACTAAATACATCCTAGCGAAAATCCCAAAGCCTTCAGGCCCAAAAAGCCTGGATGTAAATGAACATATACACACACACACACACACACACACACTCACAACCACACACGCATCCCCCACAAGTGAAGCCCGCTCAGGACAGAGCGTGGTGTCCAGTTACGAGACATTTTTATGACTGACTGGAATGTCCCAAAGAAGGATCCTAAAGAGAAAGAAACTTATCTTTTTAAAGGACATTTAACCAGATATATTCAATGTGTTTTTATGTGTGTCCATTTGCCCATGCCACATTGGAATGACTATGATTTTATCGTAGCTTAAAGTGAATTATAAATACCTTCATTATGCATTTTTATAAATAACTGTCTATTCCCATAACTTGTACACATAGTTCTGGATACCTCCAGAATGCTTTCGGTGTGATCAATCAGAATACGTACAGTAATATCCAGTAAAATATAGTTTACTATGTTTTCCATCTTTGGAGTGAAAAGAGACCAAAACTAACATCACTGGAGTTCTTAGATAACAGCGTTTACGACCCAAAGGAATGTTCACAGAACTGTGGCTCTCTCCGAATTCTAACCAAGGAGGAGAAATGAATCCTGTATTCATATATATATATATATATATATATATATATGCTATTATATATCCATTTGAGAATTGTATGAACAATGTATCTAAGTTCCCTATTTCATGAGTTGCCTTTTTGTGGTTTGGTCCATGTTTCACGACAACTCTAATGGGATAATGTTTCAAACTTTGCCAACTAATGTTTAACCAAATCCATTTGTGGCAAGTTTGGTCTCGATAAACTCCAATTTTCATTCCCCATTTGTTAATTGACATTACATTTTGCTAAACTTTGTGACACATTAGTATTATAAGAATTGTGAAGATTATTCTCTTAAACACCCAATGAAACTAGAGATTTAATTGCCTGGTTAGAACACAAAGAATCATAAAAATTCCCTCCAAAGGGACAGCTCCTGATTGGACCCTCTTCCAAAAGAAGGCGGAAACGTCAGGTCTTCAAAAGGACTGAATACCAGTTTATCCCCGCTCTTACTTCGCTTGTCCTCGTGTCATAATGTAACGTCTCGCCTCCGGGCGAGCTCTTCGCCTTTCTTTTATTTTGTTTCTAGTTTAGTTTGTGTTTTTCAGTCTTAGATAAGCCTCCGTGTTGAATTCCAATCGTCGAGTGAAAAGAACACCGCATGACATATCTCTTCAGCAAATCCATCTACAGGGGACCTTCAAACGAGCGCGCGCTCGCTTTGAAGGAGAAACACACGCACGTGACCACGTGACGCGCCGGACCGAGAGAGGCACGCGCGTTTCTTCACCAGCCCTGCAAAGATGTAACGTTAACTCCGCGTGATTTCCCCGTAGAGATCTTTATTTCTTTTCTTTGTTAGTCAAAGTTTTGTTTTCCGTAGTCGACTCTGTTCACTTCCACGAAGTGAAACGAACTTAGCCGAACTATTTTCCTTTGGTAATGTTACCCCAAAGACTTTGAACCTCCGTTCAACACGCGCGCCAAGAAGCACCACGTGACGCTTCCTAAAGGACTCCGCTCGCGCAGGAATGCCGCGACACAGAGAGACCCAGAAATTTGTGCAAGTATATCTCTTTATAGAGCTTCTAAGAAGCATTAAGATGATGTTTTCGTGTTGTTACAGACAGGTGACTGTCAGGGTGAATGTTGCCAATGCTCCTCTCTCTCTCTCTCTCACTCCCCCTCTCTCTCTCTCTCACACGTGTATCCATTGTCCAAACGCCCCGCGTTGTTGTCATTGTCTGTTAATGTTTGTAAATACATGTATTCCTGTAACGTAGTAAATACATAAGTAGTTCTGCCTTATTAAATTCATTATATTCATTTGATTGATGTACTGCCTCTGCTCATTTTCCAAGTCCCTTAAGTGCCAAAGGTCTAACTTAAGCTACAAGCTTTACAAATTAAAGATACTTTAAAGAGTAGCCTATTTGGTTTATAGGGCAGAAAACCCAATTCTAGTGGCCACAGAATTGCGTTTCCTGAAATCCTATAAAGTAGGATGATATTGTGGATCCCCACAAATATTATTCTGACAATTGAGCTAATTAATTTTGCCTGTTTTGTAAGACGTGGTCCGTGTAATTAATTACAATCAACTTGTGGTTAATTGCAGGGATACACATGCATGCATGCAGGTAAAATGACACATCATCCCTTAGTGGGAGATTTATTAACATGTAAGACTGATCTAATCCAAACATGTATGAATAATTATTAATTACCAATTATTAATTATGATATGCAAATTCCCCCACGGATTAGATCCGCCCCTGAGTCTTTACACCCATGTGGGCCCCACATGGCTGTGCTGGCTGGGATAGCTCATTATACAGTCATTATTAATTGCATCATTACATTTATTCCAAAGTAAATAAATACAGACTCAATCTTCTGGAAAAACTAACATTGTGACTCTCTGAGACCAAAAATAACGGGAGCGAGTTCCATACCACCATTGCTCTGTAACACGATGTTCTTTGAAGTTGATTTGTTCGACAGGCAGGTAACAAGAAACGCCCTTCACTTGATTGTTGAGTGGAATAGGTATGAACGGCGCTAAAGAAGGTCAATCTTTTATAAATAGTTTCAGGTGTTTTTGTAATAATTATATTTTTTAAGAATTTAATAAGAATTAAGAATAATACTAATTAATTCTGCTTCTTACATGAAGCCATGCTAACTGATTGTGCATGTCCCTGATACTTGTTCTAAAAGAACAGTTTAGAACAAGCCGAGATGCTTTATTTTGTGATATCTGTAATCTGTTTAAATTTTTCTCTGTAGTTGAAGCCCAAATGATGGAACAATAGTCCAGATGACACAAAACTATTGATTCCACCAAAGTTTTCCGTATACGAATCGGTATGCATTTTCTGCAATGGCGAACTGCAGCCATACTCCTGCCCATTTTATTCAATATTCATTTTATCTGAGCGTTCCAGGTCAACCTGCTGTCCACAATCCAGGCTTGTGCAAAATTCAGAATTTCAGAATTGGCCTCCATTCAATTCATGAATTGGAATTTGAATTGAATTGACTCCGCCCCACAGGAAGTTGAATTTGAATTTGAATTGGAATAACAGGAAGTTTAATTAAATTCATGGCAATTCAAAGAAATTCCACACAGTCACACAACAGAAAGAATGTGTTGAATCTCACATACATTCAGTGTTAGGAAGGTTACTTTGGAAATGTAATTGCTTACTGTTATAAGTTACCCATTATAAATGTGGTTTGGATTACTTTATTTGGATTACTTTATCAATGTAAAGCAATTTCCTTTTAATTTGATTAGTAACTAATTAAATTACACATTTTACCTCAGTAATACAACTAAATATAATTACATTCATTTTGCAATTCAATAACATAATTTCATTACAGTTAACTCACTCCTCAACCCACTGAGCAAAATGATGTCCAAAAGATGTCTTTTCATTGTCTTTGTCACAAAAGTCGAACGTTGAAAAGACGTCTACTGAGGAGCCAGAATGAAAGTTTTTATGACGTCTTTTTTGACGTGTTCTGCACGTTTGATATAGACGTTCATGGAACCTCTGTACAAGGTTAAAAACTAGTTAAAATGTGGCCATTGTGGACATATTTTCAACATCATTTATGGCCTCATTTATATATAATTTATACCGTTTCTGGACCAAATAAACACTCTCAGGATGCATTAAATTAAAACTCATGTTTATTTCAATGTAATTGCAAAGCAACTCACAGACAGTTTGTGTTTGTCCAAAAGTCATGAACGTAAAAGACACATCTGCAAATCACACATGTTTGGATCATGAGAGAAACCAAATCTGAAAGAAAGACTTTCTGGCTCAGACACTTGTGCTGCCCTTAAAAATACAGATACTTTGACTATTTCTGTCAGACGTCTACAGAAGATCTTAGTGAGAATTAACAGAGGTTTAGATGTTGATATTTGTTTCATTTTAAGTCACCATTGTGGTGATCAGTGTTTGCTTTAGTTGGGCTCTTGGTCCCCAGTCTCCTTGCCCTAGCACTTCTTTGGCTGCCCTGATTGTGTGACTAACACAATAGTTGTGGCAGAGATCATCAGCTGTTAGCAGCTTATTGCTGATGATGAGAAAATCTTTGACAAACAAGCATCTAATGCTGTCAAATGTTTAGCATTTATAGCTGGCCACCTCGTCGAACTGCAATATTGGCACCAATATCATTAAAATAATATTTTTTTTTTCAATTATATAAAATGGATGTGCACACAATGTTTACATTTACATTTAGTCATTTAGCAGACGCTTTTATCCAAAGCGACTTACATCTGAGGACTAAAGCAAGCGAGTCATCGTGAAGAGGGAAGAACGACGCAAGAAGTGCTCAAAATACAAAGTTCAGGCATTGCTCAGAGTAGCAAAAGCCAGACAAGGGAAGCTTTAAAAGGGGAAGGAAAGATTTAAAAGAGAGGTTTTTTTTTTTAATTTTTTTTTTTTTTTATGTTAAGTACTCACGGAAGAGATGAGTTTTCAGTTGTCTTTTGAATGCTGTCAGGGATTCTGCATTACGGACGAGGGTGGGGAGATCATTCCACCAGCATGGAACCGTGAATGAGAATGTTCTGGAGAGAGATTTCGTGCCTCGCTGTGATGGTACCACGAGCCGTCGCTCCTTGGCCGATCGTAGGCTTCTGGTAGGGACGTAGACCCTGTTTAGAAGAAGTGTGTCATGTAGTCACACACAGACATCAATAATTATGATTCACAACAATGGTGGCAATAAAAAAAGTAGGGCTGGGCGATATATCGCATGACATTTTTATGCGCATCTCGTCAGTAAAGCTGTTCCTTGATTAGTAGTAAATCACCTTCACCTGCTTTCAGATGGGAGATATGATGCAGATATGAGTGTTAAATTAACACTCAATAGTGTTAAAGTTAATGAGATAATTAAGTGATTAATTTAGTGATGATTGAGCATTATTGAAGACACCTGATGTTAACAAGCAGAATCACTGAAGGAGAAAATCACAAATTGTAAGCCACCGTTATGGTGATCAGAGTTTGCTTTAGTTGGACTCTTGACCCTTATATTTTCACTTTAAATTTTGTTTGTCTGTTGTTATTGATTTATAACAGTCAAATGAACAAAGAAAAGTGTGATCAGATAGTGTTGGTTATGTTATAATCCTGTTGTGATCTGAAAAGTGAAACTTATTGAGATAGTTAGATTTAACTTGTTAGCAACAGCTTTGTGATTCTACAGCATGTGATTATCAGTATTTTTCTTAACCAAAATATTTAATAAACATTGTTCTGATCAAAACACTTTTAAATAAATTTTATTTAGAAACACAGACATCAATAATCAGCCTGTGAATCTCAACAATGGTGACAATAATAATGCAAGTTGCAGTGGCTGCCACCAATCACAACTCATTAATGGCTCCCATCATGCATTGCGGTATGAATAAATTATGATCTGAATTGTCTATGTAATTTACTTTTCCTAATTGAATATTGTGCTCGTCACCATTGTTGAGATGCATTGATTGAACCTTGACGTCTGTGTGTGCCTAAAAGACAGATTTTTTTTTTAAACAACTTTTAAGAAATCCTTTATATTATATTTAAAATTCTGAATATTTATGCAGAATCACAGTTATGCTGTAACCAACAGCATAAACCACAAACATAAAGTTCAAATCATGATGATTGTCATAATATACCCAATATCATTAGATCACTTTTTTTCTTTGTTCATCTGGCAGTTATAACTCAGATAGAACAGCCAAACAAAATCTAAAGTTAATAATATAAGGGTCAAGAGCCCAACTAAAGCAAACAATGATCGCCATAACGGTGGCTTACAATTTTAGATTTTCTCCTTCAGTGATTCTGCTTTAGGTGTCTTCAATAATGCTCAATCATCACTCAATTAATCACTTAATTATCTCATTAACTTTAACACTCTTGAGTGTGGACTCATAAACACTCCCAGGAGTGTTAATTTAACACTGGAGTTTTTGCTGTGTACAAAGAGCCGTAGTTAACTGACAAACTGAGCCATATCGCATTAATTATCGCTGGCGATATGTCCGCGATATTAATGCGATATGGCTCAGCTTGTCAGTTAACTACGGCTCTTTGTAGTAAATGCCGCTCCATCTGAAAGCAGGTGAAGGCGATTTACTACTAATCAAGGAACCGGCTTTACTGACGAGATGCGCATAACAATGTGATGCAATATATCGCCCAGCCCTGAAAAAAGCTTCATGCTGCAATGCATGATGGGTAGCTTTCATAGTACAAAACCCATCCTTGATTCCCAAGCTTTTTTGTTTTGATTGTCACCGTTGTTGTGATTCATATCCAAAATCTTGACTTTTGTGTGTGACTACATGACTCTTCTGCTCAAAAAACATGATCATTATAAACCTTCAAGAAAGTGATCAGTTTTACACTATTGGTGCCAATATCGCAGATTTACAAGCTTGATGGTTATAAATGTTAAACATAAACACAAAATTTTAAAAAACTACATTTGATACTCATTTTGTGATAATTACAGCATGTATGATCTTACTTTTGCTTGGCTTTTCTGTGACAAAAATTGAGTTTTACAAACACACAGTTGCAGCAGCTAAAGGAAAGTTAACACGTGAAATAAAAGAGGGGACCAAGAGCACAACTAAAGCAAACACCAATCACCACAATGGTGACTTCAAATGAAACAAATATCAACATCTAAACCTCTGTTAATTCTCACTAAGATCTTCTGTAGATGTCTGACAAACACAAACTGTCTGTGAGTTGCTTTGCAATTACATTGAAATAAACATTAGTTTTAATTTAATGCATCATGAGAGTGTTTAGCCTATTTGGTCCAGAAACAGTATAAATTATTTATAAATGAGACCATAAATGATGTTGAAAATATGTCCACAATGGCCACATTTGAACTAGTTTTTAACCTTGTACGAAGAGGGTCCATGAACTTCATAAAAAAACTTTCATTCTGGCTCCTCAGTGGACGTCTTTTCAATGTACGACTTTTATGAAAAAGACGTTGAAAAGACATCTTTTGGACATCATTTTGTTCAGTGGGAACCCTGCATACATTTTGTTCTAAAAAAAATATATATATATTGTGCACAAGCCTGCTGGATACATGATATCGTCTATTGGCACAACCCGGCACGGGGGTTTATTGCACATTTCTCACACGTATAGTGTGAGCAGTCAAGTCGCAGCTCGACGTTCGGACCGTATAGTGTGAGCACATAAATCCTGAGCTTTAGCTTTGCATCGCATGTGATCTACTCGGTCAGTGTGAGTTGGTACCTTGCTGAAATCACACAGACATCGCACAGTGTATGCCCGCCTTTAGATGTCACATGTCTACAGAATTTATAGTTGAGAATTGGTGTTAATGTTTTTTTGGTTAAAAAATGTGTTGCCACCATTATGGTGGTCAGTGTTTGCTTTAGTTGTGCTATTGACATTTGTGTCTTTCAGAAGTAATTTTCTTTTAAGCATTTGTAATAGTGTTTCCTTAAAAAAACACTTGTGTATTGCTGAATAAGAAGATTAAAAATGCAAATCAGTTTTTGTGATTGTAAGACTTTTAAATGAACATCATAAAATGCTTCCTACCAAAGGTTGATTGACTGAGGTTCAAGTATATAAAAAAAGTATTCTATAAAACAAATGTCAATACTGAAATTGAACAAATATTAACTCTGAAGATACACACTTAGACATCACTTATCAATAGTGATGGGCAAATTAAGCTTTGGTGAAGCACTGAAGTAGCCTGGGAAAACCCAGACGAACTTCCGGCAAATTTGGATTTGCTCTGCAAGTTAGTCTGGCGAAGAGCCCATTCAAGCTCATTTCCAATCTTTCCAAATCGAGGCACCAATCACAACCGTTGAGGCGGGCTTTACAAGATGACGATCAATCTGATTGGTTTTAGGTCTATCCAATTGCGCCCAGAGGCATTTGAGCGACGTCCGTTGGTGACGCCCCTTTGGAAATGAGCTGTCAATGAACCTTCCCCAGACCCTAACTCAGTTTCGACAGAAGGGTCTGGTTTTAACCAGGCTAGCACTGAAGCACTTAGAAGAATTGTTTTGAAAATGGGTTCATTACTCGAAGCTTCAGTAACAGCGACCTCGCCTGGTGAAGTGCCAAGGCTGCATCTAAATTATCCCGGGTAGATAGTGGACAGGAGGCTTTAAGACGAGTGAAATAAATCAACATTTTCACACTGCACAATTTTAGCTCAGATTTTCACTTGCTGGCAGATTTTGGAAGACCGCTGACAAATGCCCGAAATCATTGCGTTATTTCCTTATCACTTTTCGCGTGCGTTTAGTTGTGAAACGTAGTTTGCGGACCAGACAGAAGTTGTCGGCGATTCTTCCTATTGTAAAGTCATGCAGTGTAAAAACTCCCTGTCGCCGATCCATCATACAGTGTGAACACAGCAGCGATTGAATGTTACACCAGATAGTCATGCAGTGTGAAAAGAACAGTGACACGACTACTTTGAAAATCGTGCAGTGTGAACTCGACATAAGACTAGGGCTGGGCGATATATCGCATCACATTGTTATGCGCATCTCGTCAGTAAAGCCGGTTCCTTGATTAGTAGTAAATCACCATCACCTGCTTTCAGATGAAGCGGCATTTACTACACAGCACAAACTCCAGTGTTAAATTAACACTCAAGAGTGTTAAAGTTAATGAGATAATTAAGTGATTAATTTAGTGATGTTTGAGCATTATTGAAGACACCTGATGTTAACAAGCAGAATCACTGAAGGAGAAAATCTCAAATTGTAAGCCACCGTTATGGCGATAAGTGTTTGCTTTAGTTGGGCTCTTAACCTTTATACATTCACTTTAATTTGGTTTGTCTGCTGTTTTTTATTTATAACAGTCAAATGGACAAAAAAAGTGTGATCTGATAGTGTTGGTTATGTTCTGGCATAATTATGCTGTGATCATTTGTTTTAACTTGTTAGCAACCACTTTTTGATTCTACAGCATATATGATAATATTTAAAAATATTCATTTATTTATTTAAATATTTATTAATATTTCCAAAATATTTAATAAACATTGTTGTGAACAAAACACTTTCAAATAAATTTATTTAGAAACGCAGACATCAATAATCAGCCTGTGAATCTCAACAATGGTGACAATAATAAAGCATGTTGCTGTGGCTGCCACCAATCACAACTCATTAATGGCTCCCATCATGCATTGCGATATGAATAAATTATGATCTGAATTTTCTATGTAATTTACTTTTCCTAATTGAATATTCTGCTCGTCACCATTGTTGAGATGCATAGACTGAATCTTGAAGTCTGTGAGTGCCTATAAGAAAGGTTTTTTTTTTTTTAGAAACAACTTTTAAGAAATCCATTTTATTATAGCTAAAATTCTGGATATTTATTCAGAATCACAGTTATGCTGTAACCAACAACATAAATCAAAATCATAAAGTTCAAATGATGATTGTCATAATATAACCAAAATCATCAGATCACTTTTTTCTTTGTTCATCTGGCAGTTATAACTCAGATACAACAGCCAAACAAAACCTAAAGTTAATAATATAAGGGTCAAGAGCCCAACTAAAGCAACCAATGATCGCCATAACGGTGGCTTACAATTTGAGTTTTTCTCCTTCACTAGCTGCGTTTGCATGGCCTTGTTTGGTTCGATTGAATCGAACTCTAGTTCGTTTCCCCCCTTGGTGCGGACCTTTTGGGCAGGTGTGAATACAGCAATCGAACTCGGGTGCGGACCAAACAACCGAACCGAGACCCAGCTGAAGAGGTGGTCTCGGTACGGTTCCAAACGAACTCTGGTACGGTTCGTTTACGGTTCGTTTACGGTGTGAACATGAACCGACCCAATTGCAAGAAAGCACTGCGCCTTTGAGTTAACAGGCTTCCGTAGTCGGAGTTGCGTTATGGGAAAGTGATCTGTTGTAGCCTACTACATTACATCTGTTGTGCGTCTTTCTGCGCGTCGTGTGTGCATCATTGGAATGGAATGAATGAATGAGTGAGTGCATCAGGACATTCACATACAGAGCATTCTCTTTAGTCTAATCGCGCATAGATGCAAAAAAAAGCATTTGCAGTTCATATAATGTAACGATAGTTAGCCTACAATACAAGGATGATGCTGCGTTCATTTACGTTAAGCCTTTTTTGCACTTCCTGATTTCCCTACTTGAGAATCCTTGTCCAATGAATGGACGACCTTAGCACACGTGTGGTTTTGTTTACAAATTTTGGTTCACTTGCAAAAAGAGCAGTGTGAATGCGAACCGTACCAAAAAAAAATTAAAAAAAATTATTTGGTCCGGACCAAAGCAAGTGAACTATCGGACTTTCCTGGTGTGAATACACCCTCATAATCGGATTGACGGCTCAATCGGACTAAAAAACCTTCATGTAAACACCTTAATCGATCCGATTGAGCTCGATCCGATTGAAATTTAGATCCGATTGAAAGGGGTGGTTTACTCCTTTTGTAATCCGATCGAGAGAACATGTAAACACTTGATCGGATTGAAAACCGAAACTAAAAGGACTGCGCATGTGCAAAGACGTTGAAATAGCGTAATGACGTATGACGCACGGAACGAGCTGTTCTTCCTGTTGAATAAAGTGAATATAAAATGAGTGTTCCGTTATTAAAACATTCTCATTTCACTCAGCGTCTGTGAAGTGAAGCAGGACAACGTCCCACCAGTGCTTGTTTAATATTATCATCCATAGACGACTAGTTTTGGGCGCGCGGTTTTACTGCGTGATCAATATAAGCAGCACGGCAAAGCGGTTCATGCTCATCGTCTCCAAATCATGACCAGAGATGGATAAATATTAAGTCTGCTGTTTAAAAAAAATAAAGAACCAATAGAGGAGAATAGTTATGTAATAGAGGAGAATAGTTATGCGCGAACAGCGGCATATTCGTGCAGTGTGCGCATGTCAAAAAATCAATTCCGATTTGAATCTTGTGACATATAAACGCGCACATCAACCCGATTACTTTATTTATCGTTCATGTAAACACCGTGTTCGGATTCATCAATCGGATTGATTTCATTCCGATTGAACCATGTAAACGCATCTAGTGATTCTGCTTGTTGACATCAGGTGTCTTCAGTAATGCTCAATCATCACTCAATTAATCACTTAATTATCTCATTAACTTTAACACTCTTGAGTGTGGACTCATATACACTCCCAGGAGTGTTAATTTAACACTGGAGTTTTTGCTGTGTACAAAGAGCCGTAGTTAACTGACAAGCTGAGCCATATCGCATTAATTATCGCTGGCGATACGTCCGCGATATTGATGCGATATGGCTCAGCTTGTCAGTTCTCTTACGAGAGTACTCCCGTTTCCCGCCTGGGTAAGGATCATGCAGCTCTCGCGCTCGCTGAGCGAGCTATTGCCATGGTGACTCTGAGGACTCGCCTGGCATTTTTTCTCCGAGTCTGCACTCCCGCCCGCTGTAGTGCCGCGCCGTAAAGCGCCGTACTCAGCGGGTCCCCGAGCCTTCTCCAGCCCGTGAAAGCTCGCCGGTTCGCCCGCCAGCTTCACCAGCTTCAGTCGAGTCGCTCACTGACGGACAACGGCCGCCGCGCGCCGCCGCCTCCGCCATTATGACGACGAGATAGCTGCATCTGTAGAGAAGACCCCGCGGCTAGCTTTCTTTACGTTATAAGAAAGCTGCCCCGCCCCCCGTGGGCGTGCGTCACCGGCGAAATGAGGATAGAGTGTGTTTTTAGTCCCGCCGAGGCCGGACCAATCTCCATTTCTCAAACATTTCTCAGCTCCTCTTAGTTTGAGCGGCTGAAAATGTCAATATTGCAGCGGTGAGCCTGTTGTATAACACGCACGCCTGCAAACAAACGCCGACACACAAAGAACTGTGATGACGCTCTCCTATCTGCTCGACGCCCCCCGTGGGCGTGCGTCACCGGCGAAATAAGGAAGGAGTGTGTTTTTAGTCCCGCCGAGGTCGGACCAATCTCCATTTATCAAACATTTCTCAGCTCCTCTTAGTTTGAGCGGCTGAAAATGTCAATATTGCAGCAATGAGCCTGTTGTATAACACGCACTCCTGCAAACAAACGCCGACACACACAAAACTGTGATGACGCTCTTTATCCGCTCGGGCTATTTTAAGCTTTTGTCGTTTCCCCCTGTGGCTCAGTGGCGAAACCCAAAGCCTTCGCACGGGAGACCCGTGTTCGAGCCCAGCTCTCGCAGCGGATATAAAAAAAAAAATAAAAAATTTTAGTCTCGCCACAGCCAGACTTACACCCAAACTTTTCACTCGTTCAGTTCCGAGAAAATGCGACTGTTCCAGTGTATTTTGCAGTAAACAAGCCGGTACCATGGCCCGCTTGCCTGCACACAAATGCCGTTTCCACGGCGACCCAGAAAAATCATGTAAGCAGTGTATTTTCTGGTATTCCGGCCACAGCCGATGGTGTTATGAGTGTATTAAAAATGCCACAGCCCAGTGTTCATTTCTACACACAAACACAGCCCGCCACAGTGCAGGGCTCGCACAAATGAGTTCGACTCATGTCAATTGTGCATTAATTATAGTGAATGTGCCCACAACCCAGTGCCCACAAACACTACACACTGCATGTGCCACGTTTTCTGTAAAAGAAACCAACACACATACAGTCAGCTAAGGCCCACGGTGCTTAAGTCTCGCCGCGGCCAGACTCTACCGAAACTTCTCGCTCGTTCAGTTCCAAACAATGTGACTGTTCCAGTGTATTTTGCAGTAAACAAGCTGGTACCACAGCCCGCTTGCCTGCACACAAACGCCAGTTTTACGGCGACCCAGATAAATCCCAAAAAGAGTGTATTTTCTGGAATTCCGGCCACGGCCGATGGTGTTATAAGTGTTGTAAGAATGCCCACGTCTCAGTGCCCATTCCCACACACAGACACAGCCCGCCACAATACAGGGCTAGCACAAATAAAATCGACTCATGTCGATTGTGCAATAAATGTAGTGTACGTGCCCACAACACAGTGCCCACAAACACTACACAAAGCATGTCCCACGGTTTCTGTAAAAACGAAACCAACACATTCTCAGTCGGCGCGAGCCGACAGTGTTCCCAGTGCAGTGAGTGTGCCCGCTATCCCGCGCCCACATTCCCTCACAGACATGCCGAACCCTACGGGGCTCGTCCCGCTCGCATTCTCTCCACAACCTGTCAGAGAGAAGCTGAGCGCGGCCGGGCTGCCCGCTGTGATCAGCGCACCCCCCGCCTCGCACACTGCAAACACAGTGTTTATTTCCCAGCACACCGGAGCTCTCCGGCCGCCGTTATGCCGCGGCCAGAGCCCAGATTTCATTCTACCTCTAGCTATTCACGCAGATGCGTGGGCAAAGCTTCCCGGGTATCAGAATGGGTGCTGAAGACTATAATAAGAGGCTATTCGCTACAGTTCGCTCGTCGCCCCCGCCGTTGCGCGGCGCGAGTCGAAACGACGGTAAAAGACGAAGTATCTCATCTACTTCGAGCCGAGATAGCGAAACTACTGAGCAAAGGGGCTATAGAACCTTTATCTCAGGCTCAGAGCAAAGGGGGTCTTTACAGCAGGTATTTTCTGGTACCGAAAAAAGACGGGGGTCTCAGACCCATTCTAGATCTGCGACAGCTGAACAGAGCGCTCACGAAGCGCCAGTTCAAAATGATTACAACCAGGAAAATCCTCGCGCAAGTTCGCCAGGAGGACTGGTTTATGTCAATAGATCTGAAAGACGCCTATTTTCAAATACAAATAGCGTCGCGTCACAGGCGATTCTTGAGATTCGCCTTCGAGGGCCAGGCATACCAATACAAAGTCCTGCCGTTCGGCCTGTCCCTGGCACCCCGTACATTTACGAAGTGCATGGACGCGGCTCTCGCACCCCTGAGACTCCAGGGCATGCGAATTTTGAACTACTTGGACGATTGGCTGATTCTAGCTCGATCACGATCAGAGCTCATAGAACACAGGACCACATTACTCGAGCATCTCGAGAATCTGGGTCTCGCAGTCAATTGGGCGAAAAGTTCGCTGTCTCCCAGCCAGAAAATCTCTTTTCTGGGAACAGTGCTGGACTCGCTATCCATGACAGCGCGCCTGTCGCCAGAGCGCGAGCTGGACATTCAGCGCGCCGTGAAATCCTTCCGCCGCGGCTCGATAGTCCAGCTCAAAAGGTTTCAGAAAATGCTGGGCCTCATGGCCTCAGCAGCTTCAGTACTCCAGCTGGGTCTGCTTCGCATGCGCCCACTGCAGCTGTGGCTGAAAGCGCGAGTTCCGCCCCGGGCATGGACCGCTGGCCGGTTTCGCCTCCGGGTCGATCTAGAATGCGTTTCAGCTCTGGAACCATGGAAAGTAACCGACTGGTATCAGTCAGGTGTGAGTCTGGGGACTCCCTCGAGTGTGAAGGTGGTGTCCACGGACGCCTCCACCTCGGGATGGGGAGCGCTGCTCGAGGGCAGACCGTTCTTTGGCCAGTGGTCAGAACGGGAAAAACTCCTACATATAAACTGTCTGGAAATGATGGCAGTCGACAACGCGCTACGGCGCTTCTGTCCCCAGATAAAAAGTCACCACGTCTTGGTCCGTTCGGACAACATGTCAGTGGTGGCATACATAAATCGCCAGGGCGGCATCAAGTCCCGAAACCTTTACAGGCTAACGGAACGCCTCCTGGTCTGGGCTCAGCACAACCTGCTTTCACTGAGAGCGGCGCATGTGCCTGGTCACCTGAATCTGGGACCAGACAGACTGTCCAGAAACAATGTCCCAGCAGGGGAATGGTCGCTGCACCCGCAGACGATCCAACTGCTGTGGGAGACATTCGGCAAAGCGCAGGTGGACCTGTTCGCGTCCCACGAGAACGCTCACTGTCCGAAATATTTCTCCAAGAGCGAGGACGCGCTGGCCCACGTCTGGCCCCGCTGTCCCCTCTATGCTTTTCCCCCCGTCTCGCTCCTGCCTCAAGTGCTGGAACGAATCAGGGAAAACAGATGCCCAGTGCTGCTTGTGGCTCCGCTCTGGCCGAACCAGGCTTGGTTCCCAGTCCTGATGCGGCTGACCAGCACTGCCCCGTGGCCAATACCGTTGAGGAAAGACCTCCTCTCTCAGGCCAAGGGCTCGATTTGGCATCCTCGCCCGCAACTATGGTCCCTACATGCATGGGCCATCAACGGGTACCCGCTAACCTCCCGGAGGGAGTGTTAAACACGATCACACAGGCGAGAGCCCTGTCTACTAGACGGCTTTACTCCTCGAAATGGTCTGTGTTCTCTACCTGGTGTCAAGCTCAGGGCTTTTCACCCGTAGACTGCGGGGTCACGGAAGTACTCTCCTTCCTTCAAGAGCTGCTGGATAAGGGCAGGACCCCATCCACGCTCAAAGTGTACGTGGCGGCCATAGCAGCGTTTGCAAAACCTGTGTCTGGCCAGTCACTGGGGAAAAACGACCTGGTCGTGCGATTCCTCAAGGGAGCTCGGAGGCTGTATTAAGGATAATTTTTTGGCTTCAATATCTCGTGGAAAAGAGGTTTTCCCCATAGCGTAAGATATTACGCAGTACTCGTTCCCTCTCTAGAGAGAACCGAGGTTACGTTAGTAACCGAGTACGTTAACTACGGCTCTTTGTAGTAAATGCCGCTCCATCTGAAAGCAGGTGAAGGCGATTTACTACTAATCAAGGAACCGGCTTTACTGACGAGATGCGCATAACAATATCGTGCGATATATCGCCCAGCCCTAGCACACTGTAACAGAACAGAAAGCATTTTGATTTTACCCACTGCCATAAAAGGACAGACACTACCACCAACCATGCTCCTACCTGAAGAGGCTACAAACACATCGGCCGTGAGAAACAATACCCGGTTCTCCTACATGCCATCAAAGGGACCAAACAACCAATCTTCCCGCATGCCACCCAGCATGTGAAACCGGAAAAGCAGGACGAAACTCTGTGACGCACTTCGATACAAGACAGGTATATATACACACACCCCTTAGCTGTGATAGGCTTAATAATTAGACCTGAAGCAACCAATAGCGGCCCAAAGCCAACATCTATACTGCCACACAAATATACCATGAATGTATATACCGAGGAAAGTTTCTTAATATGGAAGTGGATTTTGTCATAATGTAAGCATGACATATACTTCCATTTTAAAAGCTCAAGCAACATGTTTTGCTACCTTACAAGGAAGTTGAAAGTCGCTCAGTGTTATATATAAGCTCAATCCTTACTGTGCTGACTGAGAGAAACATAAAGGCATGACGGGGTGAGGGAGGAGAAACACCAATAAACCATTTACAGCTGGCATGATGGGGTGAGAGGATAGAGAAATGGGGAACAGAGAAATCTGGAATGAAGACCTCCTCGTCTGTAGCCTTATTCTAATATGCCTGTTCCCTTTCGTTGTCACTCCGAGTTACGTCGGATGACGACGAATGGGGTTTCGCTTAGAAAGCCTATCAACTTCGAGTATTACAAAACGAGCCAATGGCAAAGAAATGCCATGGGTCTGCGGAATTTGCATGACGTAACTCCGCCCCACCTCGTGGGTATAAAAGGAGGAAGTCTCGCAACATGCAGATATGTTTTCGCTTCGGAGCCAAGTTTATTCTTCTCTCCACAAGCCATCTCTGAATTGTCAGCTTCACGAACGAGTGCCTCGAGTGTTGGTGTGACGGCGATCTACGGCGAGAGCGTGCTTCCTGCTGATCTGCTGCAGTGATCTGCCAGTCGGCGCGTTTCTCCCCGGGTGCTTCAACACTTGAGTTTTCTCACTAAAAGAGCTTACACGCGGCACGTCTTTTTAAAGATGCCTCGCCCGTGTACTTCTGGTTGCGGCAGATTGGTATCGGACTCTGATGGGCACGAGCGTTGCATAGTATGTTTGGGCATTGATCATGCTAGAGCAGCGCTCGTGGATGACTCATGTTCTCTCTGTGGGAACATGACCATCGCGTCATTACGGTCGAGACTCGGTGAACTCGCAAGAGTGAGAGTCCCCTCATCCACCCCCCGCTCTGCGGCTGGTGGCCAGGGTGACCTGAGGGTGACGGTCTGGAACAAGGCGCCGACTATGTGTCCGCGACCCCAGCCCCCCTCTTCAATGACGGTGCCCGCTAGCGAGCAGCCGATTCCCGCGGGTCTACCCTCTGGTGGCCCGCGTGTTTCGGTGGAAGCTACAGAGGATGATGCCATGTCTGTTGCAGCATCACTAGGTGGGTTTGAGTCTTCTGGAAGTGAGGGCTCGTCACAGCTGCCACCCTCTGGTGTGCATACAGCTGTGCTCGAGTCTGATCCGGAGATGACGGCCATGCTTTCCCGGGCAGCCGCGAGCATCGGGCTTGAGTGGAGGCCTCCACCCTGTCCTGAGCGCTCGCGGCTTGACGATTGGTTTTTGGGTAAGGCTGCCGACCCTCGTCCTCGGCAAACCCCAATACCTTTCTTCCCGGACGTGCATGATGAGATCTCGAAGTCCTGGAAGACCCCGTTGTCTTCTCGGGACCGCTCGTTGATCTCATCCGCCTTTCCTCCCCTCGATGATGCAGCCGCCCGTGGGTACACTGGGCTCCCCCCGGTTGAACGCTCTGTTGCCATGCAACTATGTCCTCAGAGTGCTTCTTCTCGTGGTGAGCCTAAGCACCCATCCAAGGCCTGTAGATTTTCGTCTACTCTGGTGGCGAAATCTTACAGAGCGGCGGGACAGGCGGCTGCGTCACTGCATGCTATGGCCACTCTGCAGGTCTACCAGGCCCAGATGCTCAGAGACATGCACGAGGGTAGGACAGACCCAGGGCTCTTTGATGAGCTGCGCGCCGCGACCGACCTCGCTCTACGGGCGACGAAGGTTACCGCGCGCTCCCTGGGTCTGGTGATGTCCACTGCCGTGGTCCAGGAGAGACATCTCTGGCTGAACCTGGCTGACATGCGGGACGCGGAGCGGACCCGTCTGCTTAACGCCCCCTTGTCCCAGGCCGGCCTCTTCGGCGGTGCGGTTGAAGATTTTGCCCAACAGTTTTCAACCGCCCAGAAACAGACCGAGGCCATAAAACACATTCTGCCCCGCCGGCCAGCTGCTGCCTCCACCCAGCCGGCCGGGCAGAAGCCTCGTCCTGTTTCCCGCCGAGGGCGCCCTCCTGCGGTTCCCGCCCCTCCCGCCCGGCCCACGCAGCAGCCTCCACAAACCCGGGCCGGTCGCGGAGGAAGCCGCAAGAAGGCGCCACAGCCCTCTCCTGCCCCGCCCCCCGCTAAACGCCGGGCCAAGCGGCGCTCCTGAGACGGGCTGCTCAGGGAAGATGGTCGTTTTTCAGGAGATGGTAGCAGGACCACTCCTTCCCCCGGTGGAGGGCCGGGGGAGAATCTTTTGTTCTCCGCTCCCCGCTGCTCACCCACGGGTGGGCAGCACCCTAAAGTGGTTAAAGACAGAAACGACCCTCTCTTCCCTGAGCCCACAGAGTTCTCGGGCGACACAGAGCGCCGCCCACAAGCCGTGCTCTCCTCGCCCCCCTCTGTCCCAGAGGCGGTCGACGCGGCGTGCCGTCCACGGACCGCTTCGCCCCTGTCCCCCTCTGTCGCCAGACCCCTGGCAGAGCAGGCCCCCGCGGGACGACCAGCCTGGTCCTCCCCTGGCCACCTCTGCCAGGGCGCGGTTGTTAACTGTGCCCCCACACCGGGCCGCTATGCCGTCCACGTCTGGGCCAGTTACTCCGCTTCGCTGCCCCTCCGGGGGGACGCCTGTCGTCCGCTTGATCCCGCTGGTTCAGTTCTTGGGAGCCTGGTTAGAGCTTCCCCGTCTGTCCCGCTGGATCGCGCGCACCATCAGGCTCGGCTATGCGATTCAGTTCGCACGGTCTCCTCCCCGCTTCAGGGGAGTCCGCTCCACTTTGGTCGGTGGCAATGCCCCCATCATGAGAGCAGAGATTGCCACCCTGCTGGCGAAGGGTGCAATCGAGACTGTCCCTCCAGCCGAGATGAGGTCCGGCTTCTACAGCCCTTACTTCATTGTCCCTAAGAAAACCGGTGGGTTACGGCCAATCCTGGACTTGCGCGTGCTGAACCGCTCCCTTCACAGGCTGCCGTTCAAGATGCTCACCGCCAAACGCGTTTTCGAATGCGTGCGGCCCCAGGATTGGTTTGCAGCGATCGACCTGAAGGACGCCTACTTCCATGTCTCCATTCTTCCTCGCCACAGACCGTTCCTACGGTTTGCTTTCGAGGGGCAGGCATACCAGTACGCGGTCCTCCCTTTCGGGCTGGCCCTGTCTCCTCGCATCTTCACGAAGGTCGTCGAGGCTGCCCTTGTTCCCCTTCGGGAGCACGGGGTTCGCATCCTGAGTTATATCGACGACTGGCTGATCCTAGCTCACTCTCGAGATCAGGTTTGCGAACACAGGGACCTAGTGCTTCGGCACCTAGCTCGTCTGGGCCTTCGGGTCAACTGGGAGAAGAGCAAACTTTGCCCCGTGCAGAGGATCTCTTTTCTCGGTATGGACATCGACTCGGTCGCCATGTCCGCGCAGCTTACGAGCGAGCGCGCGCAGTCACTGCTGACTTGCCTGAGACATCTCAGGAGCAAGAATGCGGTTCCACTGAAACATTTTCAGAGGCTCCTGGGGCATATGGCATCTGCAGCCGCGGTCACGCCGCTCGGATTGCTTCATATGAGACCGCTTCAGCTTTGGCTTCGCGACCGAGTCCCGAGGTGGGCATGGCATCAAGGCACGCTCCGGGTACCAGTTACCCCGACCTGCCGTCAGTTCCTCACCCCGTGGTCGAACCTCAGTTTTCTCAGGGTGGGTGTCCCCCTGGAACGAGCTTCCCGGCATGTTGTTGTCTCAACAGATGCCTCCACCACGGGCTGGGGCGCCATGTGCAATGGACATGCTGCTGCGGGCTCCTGGACAGGACCCCAGCGGCTATGGCATGTTAATTGCCTCGAGTTGTTGGCAGTACGTCTTGCCCTGCACCGCTTCCGAGCGTTGCTCCGGGGTCAACACGTGCTAGTCCGCTCAGACAATACCGCGACTGTTGCGTACATCAACCATCAAGGTGGTCTACGCTCCCGCCGTATGTCACAACTCGCCCGCCACCTCCTCCTATGGAGTCAGAAGCATCTGAGGTCGCTTCGAGCCATTTTCATTCCCGGAGCGCTGAACTGTGCAGCCGACGAGCTCTCACGGCTTCAGCCCCTCCCTGGAGAATGGCGACTCCATCCCCAGTCGGTTCAGCTGATTTGGGACCAGTTCGGGGACGCACAGATAGATCTGTTTGCCTCTCACGACTCGACCCATTGCGCCCTGTATTTTTCAATGACCGAGGGCACGCTCGGCACGGATGCACTGGCGCACAGCTGGCCGCCGGGCCGCAAATATGCGTTTCCCCCAGTGAGCCTTCTTGCGCAGACCTTGCGCAAGGTCAGGGAGGACGAGGAGCAGGTCATTCTGGTCGCGCCGTATTGGCCCAACCGGACCTGGTTCCCCGAACTTGTACTCCTCGCGACAGCACCTCCCTGGCCCATTCCTCTGAGGAAGGACCTTCTTTCTCAGGGACGGGGCACCCTGTGGCACCCTCGCCCCGATCTCTGGAGCCTCCACGTGTGGCTCCTGGACGGCTCGAGGTAGGTTTGAGAACCCTTCCACCAGCGGTGGCGGCTACCATCACTTCCGCTAGAGCGTCGTCCACTAGACACGCCTATGCGTTGAAGTGGAACCTCTTCGTCGACTGGTGCTCTTCTCACCGAGAAGACCCCCGGAAATGCTCGATCAGTGTTGTGCTTTCCTTCCTTCAGCAAGGGTTGGAGCGAAGGCTGTCTCCCTCCACCCTTAAGGTCTATGTTGCCGCCATTGCCGCACATCATGACCTGGTCGAAGGTAAGTCGGTAGGAAAGCACGACCTGGTCATCAGGTTCCTGAGAGGAGCGAGGAGACTAAATCCCCCTCGCCCTCCTCTCGTTCCCTCTTGGGACCTCTCAGTGGTGCTAACTGCCCTGAAGAGTGCTCCCTTTGAGCCTCTGCAATCAGTCGAGCTTAAGTTCCTGTCAATGAAGACAGCGCTCCTGGTTGCACTGGCCTCCATCAAGAGGGTAGGGGACCTGCACGCATTCTCCGTCGACGAAGCGTGCCTGGAATTCGGACCGGCCTTCTCTCACGTGATCCTGAGACCCCGGCCCGGATATGTGCCCAAGGTTCCTACCACTCCCTTTCGGGACCAGGTGGTGAACCTGCAAGCGCTGCCCCCGGAGGAGGCAGACCCAGCCTTGGCATTGCTCTGTCCAGTACGCGCTCTCCGCGCCTATGTAGACAGGACGCAGTGTTTCAGGACCTCAGACCAGCTCTTTGTCTGTTATGGTGGGAAGCTGAAGGGAAAGGCTCTCTCCAAGCAAAGGCTGTCCCACTGGATAGTGGACGCCATTGCTTTGGCATACCAGCAGCAAGGTCGACCGTGCCCCCTTGGTGTGACGGCCCACTCCACCCGGAGTGTGGCATCCTCTTGGGCTCTAGCGCATGGCGCCTCGCTAACAGACATCTGCAGAGCTGCAGGCTGGGCGACACCTAACACATTCGCCAGATTCTATAATCTCCGAGTGGAGCCAGTGTCCTCTCATGTACTCGCTTCAACTAGCTAGTACCGGACCCGCTCAGGTGTCTTCGCTTGCTCGCCATTCCACTCCACGGACTGGATACGTGCGATATTCTCCTCAGGTGAGCTTCCCCGAAAGCCCTGAGCTCCTCCAGCACTCCTGACGTCGGCGCCAGTGTCTCTTGCCTGCGCGTCGGCTAGGTGCCTCCCGTGTGCATGGTCCCTCCCCTGAGCGACCCCCACATGTGTATTTCCACTGTAAGCCTCTCTCGAGCATGTGTCTTTCCCTTGGCAAGCCACCTTGCCACCCCTGGGGTTGAAATATTCCACCTGCGGCTGGACACCCCAGTGTTCTCCATATGTTTCCTTCGGGCCATATGTGTATTCTCTAAGTCCCCCCCCTCTGGGTTGGCAATAATTGCATACTTCCCCTAAGATCGTGGGATATGCTTCCCAGTGTACCTTGGTATTCCTGTGCTAAATAGGAGTCCTTCGTCCGTGCTAGTCTCACGACAGGGATCTCAGATTTACGCAGGGCACTGGAAGACAGCTGAGAAGGTGGCGTGATTAGACTGGTAACCCCATTCGTCGTCATCCGACGTAACTCGGAGTGACAACGAAAGGGAACGTCTACGGTTACGTATGTAACCCTCGTTCCCTGAGTAGGGAACGGAGACGTTACGTCTTCCTGCCACTTTCCGCTGTACCGCGGGGATCGCCTGAGCTCAGTCTTGGCTCCTCAGCGAAGAAACATATCTGCATGTTGCGAGACTTCCTCCTTTTATACCCACGAGGTGGGGCGGAGTTACGTCATGCAAATTCCGCAGACCCATGGCATTTCTTTGCCATTGGCTCGTTTTGTAATACTCGAAGTTGATAGGCTTTCTAAGCGAAACCCCATTCGTCGTCATCCGACGTAACGTCTCCGTTCCCTACTCAGGGAACGAGGGTTACATACGTAACCGTAGACGTTTCTCTCTGTTTGACACATGATACATAATAAATAGAGAGAAATTAAAAATTACATAAAACATTACCGTCTAAACTTTTGTTGAATCTCAAGAACTTTTGTATATGCATGACAGAAATAAAGTCAAACTGGTTACAATAATGTGTAATGGCTCAAAGTCAGTAGGTCTTGTGTTTCTCTTTTTTCTCTTCTTGTTGTTTCTCTTTCCTTCAATGATTCTGTTTATTAACATCAGGTATATTCAATAATGCTCAATCATCACTTAATTAATCACTTAATTATCTCATTAACTTCAACACTGCTTCAGTGTTCATTTTAACACCCTGTAGTTGGACACATATGTACACTGAGTTATTTTAACACTGGGGATTTTGTTGTGTATTGTAGGGAAAGTTGTATTTGAATTTGAGGAAGGAAAACAGTGGACTTGGGTTCATATTACCTCATTAGAATGATGGACAGATAACTTATCTATAAACATCTCAACACACAAACCT
The DNA here is from genome assembly GCA_030770095.1 of Gila robusta. NCBI lineage: Eukaryota > Metazoa > Chordata > Actinopteri > Cypriniformes > Leuciscidae > Gila > Gila robusta. The sequence goes on along the minus strand of JAVALU010001671.1, from coordinate 20,514 downwards.
TTTCTTCAGTCAGTCGTGAGGATCACTGTATATCAGCTTATATCAGGTAAGATCTTCTCTCTGCTCATAATGATCCTCATCAGGCTCTTTATGTCTAGAACATGTATTAAAATTGATTTGTATGTAGTTATAGTTGATTAATTTGGGCTTTACCAGGTCAGAACACTTATAACATTTCTAAGGATGAAACTAAGGAAAAGCACTTGTAGATCTACAACAGTTTTCATGTCTGATGTTTTTGGGAAACCAGTGACGGGTAGGTTTAAGGTCGGGGTCAGGGGTCGGTCATTCGTATGAATTCGCCAATAGCTAATAGAATATGAGGAATTGATCCAGTTGTTTCATCCTTTTATTGCATAATGGTTGACAATAACTGTTTTAAAAGTCTCAATTTGAACTCAAATCCAAAATCAAATGCTGTGGAATGTTTTACTTGTGTGTTTGAAACAAAGAGAACTTTTTTTTTTTTTTATTGCGTAAAAGCAATGGCTAATTTGTTTATTCTCTCACTGTAAAGGAAACTTGTCCTCTGAACTGGTTTGTGGATAAACAAATAAACTGGACTGTCAAAACTGGCAATGGCTTCCTTTCATAAAGGTGAGTATTCTTCTTGTGTTTAAAGGTTGGCTCTCATTGCCCGAAAACCTCATGAACTGTGAATGTATGATGAATGTAGTTCTCTTACGAGAGATTCTCTCGTACTGCGTAATATCTTACGCTATGGGGAAAACCTCTTTTTCACGAGATATTGAAGCCAAAAATTATCCTTAATTTTGAATTAATGTAAAACGCGTTGCAGCAGCATGCAGACATAGGCAAGACGGCTTGTGTGCCTATTGGCTGACCTGCGGCAACAGCAGTAGCCTATCGAGAGAGGCCCTGCGTGACACCATACCCAATGGGGGCGCTTCGCGCCCACTACGTCACATCCCGCCGAAGTAGGCGTGGCCTTGACCTATAAATATAGCTCGACAGGCTGATACAAACTGATTTTTCATCTCTTCAGCGAAGCTCACGCATCGCTGGATCCAGAGTGAGAAGCCGCGCCGTCTGAGAACAAGCCTTCTGCGGGACGAGACTTTGCATCTGAAGCCGCTGGCCTTCATCTCGCCGCCTTCAGTCGCCGTACCTGCTACGCTTTCCGGCGTCAATATCCTTTTAGTCTGCTGAGAGTGTGTGTGTTCGCCGTCACGACTCACACTCTCTCTCTCTTTATCTAAAAGAGCAGCGCCTTTTTAAAGATGCTTCGTTCCTGTGGCTCGTGCCGAGCCGCACTCAGCGACGGGGACCGCCATTTCATCTGCGTTTCCCGCCTGGGTAAGGATCATGCAGCTCTCGCGCTCGCTGAGGGAGCTATTGCCATGGTGACTCTGAGGACTCGCCTGGCATTTTTTCTCCGAGTCTGCACTCCCGCCCGCTGTAGTGCCGCGCCGTAAAGCGCCGTACTCAGCGGGTCCCCGTCCTGTGGCTCGGCTCGTGCCGAGCCGCACTCAGCGACGTCAACTGGACACTCAGGACCGCCATGTCATCTGCGTTTCCTGGCTGGGTGAGGATCATGCAGCTCTCACGCTCGCTGACGGCGGCTGCCATCATTGCGAGCTATTGCCATGGCGACTCTGAGGACTCGCCTGGCATTTTTTTCTCCGAGTCTGCACTTCCACCCGCTATAGTGCCACGCCATATAAAACGCCATACTCAACGGGTCCCCGAGCCTTCTCCAGCCTGCGAAAGCTCGCCGGTTCGCCCGCCAGCTTTGCCAGCTTCACTCGAGTCGCTCACCGACGGGCAGCGGCCGCCGCCCGCCGCCGATTCCGCCATTGGTGACGAGGAGATAGCTGTATCTGTGGAGGAGGACAGCTGCTCTATCCTGGCGTCGGACAGTGAGGATTGGGCGAGCTCTGTGGACCTCCCCCCCCCCCCCTCTGCCTGTGAGTTGTCAGGAAAGTGGGCCAGCATCGAACAAGCTGATACATCTGCTCTCACAGGCCGCGGCGAGCCTCGGCCTTGAGTGGAAGGCGCCCGCGCAGCCCGCTCTCGCTCTGCCGGACGCCGCCCCCCCTCCGCGTGGGCCCGGCCGAGGATTGCGATAAAGCCCGAGGCCTCAAAGTCTTCCTATAGCCCTCCTAGGTAAGCAACGGTGTTTAAGTCTCGCCGCGGCCAGACTCGCACCGAAAATGTTCGCTCGTTCAGTTCCAGAAAATGCGACTCTTGCAGTGTTTTCTGCAGTAAACAAGCCGGTACCACGGCCCACTTGCCTGCACACAAAAGCCGTTTTTACGGCGACCCAGATAAATCACATGAAGAATGTAATTTCTGGTATCCCGCCACGGCCGATGGTGTTATGAGTGTAATAAAAAATGCATTGAAAAATTTTGCTCGTTCAGTTCCAGAAAATGCGACAGTTCCAGTGTATTCTGCAGTAAACAAGCCGGTACCACGGCCCGCTTGCCTGCACACAAAAGCCGTTTTTACGGCGACCCAGATAAAGTGTGTATTTTCTGTATTCCGGGCCACGGCCGATGGTGTTATGTGTGTAATAAAAATGCCCACGACCCAGTGTTCATTCCTACACACAAGCACAGCCCACTGAAGTACAGGGCTCGCACAAATAAAATTGACTCATGTCGATTGTGCATTACATGCAGTGTATGTGCCCACATCTTAGTGCCCACAAACACTACATAATGCATGTCCCACGTTTTCTGTGAAAATGAAACCAACACACACATTCAGTCAGCTCAGGCCGACGGTGTTTTCTGTGCAGTAAATGTGCCCGCTGTCCCGCGCCCACATTCTCTCACAGACATGTTGAACCCCACGGGGTTTTGTCCCGCTCGCTCTCTCTCCGCAAACTGCCTTAGAGAAATCGAGCGCGGCCAGCGACTCATGTCGATTGTGCATTACATGTAGTGAATGTGCCCACAACCCAGTGCCCACAAACGCTACACTATGCATGTCCCACGGTTTCTGTAAAAACGAAACCAACACACATTCAGTCAGCTCAGGTAGAGGGTGTTTTAAGTGCAGTAAATGTGCCCGCTGTCCCGCGCCCACATTCACTCACAGACATGTTAAACTCCACGGGGTGTTCCCCGCTCATTTTCTCTTCACAAACTGCCATAGAGAAATCGAGCGCGGCCAGGCTGCCCGCTGTGATCAGCGCGCCCCCTGCCTCAGATGCTGCAAGCACAGTGTTTACGTTACAGCACACCGGAGCTCTCCGGTCGCCACTATGTTGCGGCCAGAGCCCAGATCTCATTCTACCCCTAGCTATTCATGCAAATGCGTGGGCAAAGCTCCCCGGGGTATCAGAATGGGTGCTGAACACTAATAAAGAGAGGCTATTCGCTGCAGTTCGCTCGACGTCCCCGCCGTTACACGGCGCAGGACGAAACTACTGTAAAAAACGAAGTAGCTCATCTACTTCGAGCCGAGATAGCGAAACTATTGAGCAGAGGAGCCATAGAACCTTTATCTCAAGCTCAGAGCAAAGGGGGTCTATACAGCAGATATTATCTGGTACCGAAAAAAGATGGGGGTCTCAGACCCATTTTAGATCTGAGACAGCTGAACAGAGTGCTTGTGAAACGCCAGTTCAGAATGCTCACGACCAGGAAAATCCTCGCGCAGATTTGCCAAGGGGACTGGTTTCTGTCAATAGATCTGAAGGACGCGTATTTCCAAATACAAATAGCGTCACGTCACAGGCGATTCTTGAGATTCGCCTTCGAGGACCAGGCATACAAAATAAACAGTCCTGCCGTTCAGCCTGTCCCTGGCACCCCGTACATTTATGATGTGCATGGACGCGGCTCTCACGCCCTTGAAACATCAGGGCATGCGAATATTGAACTACTTGGACTGTTGGCTGATTCTAGCTCGATCACACTCAGAGCTCATAGAACACAGGACCATATTACTCGAGCATCTCGAGAATCTGGGTCTCACAGTCAATTGGGCTAAAAGTTTGCTGTCTCCCAGTCAGAAAATTTATTTTCTGGGCACAGAACTGGACTTGCTGTCTATGACAGCGCGCCTATCGCTGGAGCGCGGACTGAACATTCAGCGCGCCGCAAAATCCTTCCGCCGCGGCACTATAGTCCAGCTCAAAAGGTTTCAGAAAATGCTGGGCCTCATGGCCTCAGCATCTTCGGTACTCCAGCTGGGTTTGCTTCGCATGCACCCACTAGAGTTATGGCTGAAAGCGCAAGTTCCACCTCGGGCATGGGCCTCCGGTCTGTTTTGCCTCAAGGTCGATCTGAAATGTGTCTCAGCTCTGGAACCTTGGAAAGCGACTGACTGGTATCAGTCAGGTGTGAGCCTGGGGACTTTCTCGAGTGTGAAGGTGGTGTCCACGGACGCCTCCACCTCGTGCTGGGGAGCGCTGCTCGAGGGCAGACCGAACGGGAAAAGCTTCTACACATAAACTGTCTGGAAATGATGGCAGTCGACAACGCGCTGAGGCGCTTTTGTCCCCAGATAAAAGGTCACCACGTCTTGGTCCGGTCGGACAACATGTCAGTGGTGGCATATATAAATCACCAGGGTGGCACCAGGTCCCGAAACCTTTACAGGCTGACAGAACGCCTCCTGGTCTGGGCTCAGCACAACCTGCTTTCACTGAAAGCAGCGCATGTGCCTGGTCACCTGAATCTGGGACCGGACAGACTGTCCAGAAACAATGTTCCAGCAGGAGAATGGTCGCTGCACCCACAGACGATCCAACTGCTGTGGGAGACATTCGGCAGAGCGCAGGTGGACATATCCACACTCAAAATTTATGTGGCGGCCATAGCAGCGTTTACTAAACCGGTGTCTGGCCAGTCACTGGGGAGGAACGATCTGGTCGTGCGATTCCTCAAGGAGCTAGGAGGTTGAATCCTCCCAGACCTCCTTCAGTCCCGGTGTGGGACCTTTCTACGGTTTTGGAAGCCATGAAAGGTGCCCCATTCGAGCCAATCCATTTGTCAGACATGAAACATTTGTCTTTCAAGACAGTGTTTCTTATGGCTCTCGTTTCAGTGAAGCGCATTGGGGACTTACAAGCGGTTTCGGTAAGCGCGACGTGTATGGAATTCGGGCCTAATGACTCAAAAGTCATACTCAAACCAAGGCACGGGTACGTGCCTAAATCCCTCAACACACCGTTCAGGGCCCAGGTCATTTCCCTATCCGCCCTTCCGGTTCACAATGAGGAGAAGGACGCGAGTCTCTTTTGCCTTGTCAGGGCACTGAGAACTTATGTGTCCCGCTCGTCTGTTTTCAGACAGACTGAGCAGCTCTTTGTTTTGTTTAGCGGGCGTTCTAAGGGTCTAGCCGCATCAAAACAGAGCCTATCTACAGTAGGTGGATAGTCGATGCCATAGCACTGGCTTACACTTTTAAGGGCCTGCAATGTCCTTTGGGTGTCAGACCGCATTCCACGAGAGGCGTGGCCTTGTCGTGGGCGTGGTCTAGCGGGATTACCTTGCAGGATATCTGTACGGCGGCAGGCTGGGCCTTGCCGTCTACATTTATAAGGTTTTATAACCTAGAGGTTCCCGCCTTACAGGCTAAGCTTCTGTCGGTCTAGGAATCAGCACTGTCTGCCCCGTTGTGCCGGCTCAGAATGCTGAATTTTGCTTGTGCATCACTCACTGATCGATAGAACAACCCCATGGGTATTGAAAGACCCGTACTGCTACCCAGTTCAGGCTGAACGTTTTTCACCCTGACTGCGTGGTACACTGTTAATATGGTAAGCTCCCGTGAGAATCAATAAATGGGAATGACGCTTCTAGCCTCTCTTCCCTGACTCTCTGTGAGTCTATGGTGATTATGCACTATATGAGCCCGGGCTACTGCCCTTGGGACTTTGGTGTCGGATCCCAGTACGCCCGGCGTTTTACACTGTGTTCCCCATAGCGTAAGATATTAGGCAGTACGAGAGAACCTCTCGTAAGAGAACGTACTCGGTTACTAACGTAACCTCGGTTCTCTCTAGAAGAGGGAACGAGTACTGCGTATCTTGCCGTGCTTACAACATGCTCTGGTTCGCTTCGGCGATGAAAAACCAGTTTGTATCAGCCTGTCGAGCTATATTTATAGGTCAAGGCCACGCCTATTTCGGCGGGACGTGACGTAGTGGGCGCGAAGCGCCCCCATTGGGTATGGCGTCACGCAGGGCCTCTATTGATAAGCTGCTGTTGTTGCCGCAGGTCAGCCAATAGGCACGTCTTGCCTATGTCTGCATGCTGCTGCAACGCGTTTTACATTAATTCAAAATTAAGCCATTTTTGGCTTCAATATCTCGTGGAAAAGAGGTTTTCCCCATAGTGTAAGATATTACGCAGTACTCGTTCTCTCTTCTAGAGAGAACCGAGGTTACGTTAGTAACCGAGTACGTTTTCTCAGACTCAATCCAATACAATTTCAGTTGTTTTATTGACTTTTTCTTCATGTTTCAGGTTTTATAAAAACTCATCCTCTTATCTCTGTTATTCTGTGTAAGTCTAAACAGTGTTTTTTGCTTTGTGTCTGTATGTTGATGTAATGACCAGTTAATCAGATCTTGTTTATCCTTCACGTCACTTCACACAGTAAATTCCCGGTGTTGATTTACCATCGCTAGGTGTTCATAAGAGAAACACCAGCAGAGTGTTCAAAGAAACAGAAGCTGTGTTAGAGTTAATTAGATAATTAAGTGATTAATTGAGTGATGATTGTTTGATTATTGAAGAAACCTGATGATAACAAGCAGAATCACTGAAGAAAGAGAAACACAAGAACTACAACTGACTTCCAGCCACAGTTTGAGGGGGGTTCTGGGTTTGTTTGCTGCGGTCCGAGGCCGAGCGCGATTGTTCCCGGCGTGCATCTTACGTCATCGCAAACGTGCACGGCACATGATAGAAAACATGACGCGGGTCAATATATTGTGTTTTTTATTAATTTGGTGCTATTACCCATAGCTGAGTAAACAACACATTACTGTGTGTGTGTTTGTCACATAAGCTGTCTTTCCGCTGCTTGCAATGGACTCTTTTGAGGAGACAGTGGATTTCCATTAATATGTTGCCCTGATTGCACGCACTATGCGCGAATACACTGCATACTCACTCTTGCTCGTATCCAAGGTAAATCTTCATCCCTTACGTGTGTTTATTTAACTTAATACATCATAATCGGCTAAAACGCATGCGCAGGATACTTTACTTCCTGAACAAGTGCGCACCCGAGTCCGTGTTGCTTTCACATACACGCAAACCGCAGCACGGTTCGGGAGCAACCAATCTCAGGGGGCTTTCACACTAGCACTTTTGGTGCACACCCGGGTTCGAATGACGTCAGAGTTTGGTTCGTTTGGATGATGTGAACGCTGTCTTCCGAACTCGGGTGCGCACCCGCAAACCGTACTCGAGTCCATTCAAGGATGCTTTCACACTTGGTTCGATTGCCTGTTCCGAACCCGAGTTTGATTGCTCCCCCCTCCCCCTGCCCCCGATGGACTGTGTTCACATATATTATTTGTATCCGAACCGTGGTACGCTTGCGTCATCAAGCTGCAGCTGGCGCGTAATCGTGTTGCTTGGTAACCGGCGCCGCTATGAATGAAAAGGCGTCAAAATGGATAGAATTGCTCGCTACACATTTGTTCTTCTTTTTTTAACCTTTGGTTTTGTTTTCAAAGAAAACATACAGAAACACACTTGCGTCTGTCTGCCGCAAAAGTACTAAAATCGTTCCAAATACAGCTGGCTGTCAGCCGAAGACAATTTTTGCGGAGGCAAGCATTAATCATCTCTCTGCTTGCAGTGCGTCAATCCCGCTTTTCGTCATGTTAAGTGTTTACACAGACACAGACACAGACACACACAGACGACTGTCCTGTCGACCACATTATACATTATACGTCATCAATAGCGGTTCACTTCCACGGTTTGGTTCGATTGCGTTCATATCAGCCACCCCGTACCCCAGACCACCTTTTTAAGCGGACCCGAGTACGGTTCGTGGGTGTGCACCCGAGTTCGGAAGACAGCGTTCACATCATCCAAACGAACCGAACTCTGACGTCATTCGAACCCGGGTGCGCACCAAAAGTGCTAGTGTGAAAGCCCCCTAAAAAGGTGGTCTGGGCTGGGGTACGATTCATGTGAACTCGGTTACGGTTCGATGCTGATATGAATGCAATCGAACCAAACCACAGAAGTGAACCGCTATTGATGACATATAATGTGGTCGACAGGACAGTCATCAGTGCGCGCGCACGTGTGTGTGTGTGTAAACACTTAACTTGATATAAAAAGCAGTGTTAATAAAACACATACTTTGTTGCAACGGAAACAATATACAACAATTATCAAGTGATATAGTTTTATCATAAAGACATGTTTGTGGCGCTTTTCCACTACACAGTACCAGCTCGCCTCAGCTCGACTCGACTCGACTCGCCTTTGTTTGGTTTTCCACTGCGTAAAAGTTGTACCTGTACCTGCTTTTGGGTACTTTTTTTCGTATCACCTCCGGCGAGGTTCTAAGCGGGCTGAGGCGAGCTGAGGCGATACTAAAATGTGACGTGAAACACTGCAGAGTGCTGATTGGTCAGAGAGAATCATCACTATTTACCGCGTCATCATTGCACGCGCCACACGGAGCTATTTTTTTCAGCAGTGTTTCGGTTTGCTGCCCTCAGCCTCTCCTGAAACAACGTTTATCTTCTTAATGTTAAAAATAGCCACATCCCGACTCCCGAAGATCAAAAACAGCATACACTCGATTTCCTCTATTGTCCTGTGTGTGTGTGTGGGTAGCGGGTGTGTGTCGCGTAGTTCCTGTGGCGTCGCTATGACGACCAGGTACTATTGGGGAGGTACTATCTGTAATGGAAAACGGAGCGAAAAGCGAGCCGAGGCGAGGCGAGTCGAGTCGAGTTGAGCTGATACTGGCAATGGAAAAGCGCCATAACCTGACCAAACCTAGTTATTGGTAGATGTTCATCAACAATACTTTCTTGCAACAGATTGGATATTCTGAATGAAAGTTTATATATTAAGAACATGTTTAAGACGCATCTAAAAAGAAATTCTTACTGTATTTAAAAATCTAAATTCAGAATGTTTGATCTCTGGCAAGTAAGCATTGTTGGTGAGAATCTATTAATAACAAGTAACACTTTTGGACAGTGATGACTGTCGGGCTAAGCTCTAAGCTAGAGCAACATGGCAAAAGTAGTTTACTTCATCTAAGCTGTTTTTTTTTATTTCATTTTTATATTGAACCAACTTCATTACAAGTCAATATGTCAGTGATAAATAAAACTGTCAGTCAAACAGATAGGCATAATCGTTCAGTTAAATTGTTTATTCAACAACTGTTCCAATTCAATTGGTAACAAAAACAATAACAAAACCAAAACTATATAAAACCATATAACTATCATTACCTGGGTATTGAGACAAATTTCACTATTCAATGTGATTTCAATTAACAAGCTTGCGATTCAATTTGATTCGATATCTATCGTTCAAAATGCTATAAGATATAGGCCTACATTGGATTCAGTTGGTATTACAATAATGGAATATTGAAGGTTAAAATTCCCTTATTTGTATACAAACACTTTTTATACTAGTTTTTATAATAATACTAACTTTACAATTGGATAATTATATTTCTACTCCAATTCCTTTTTGGAAAATAAACATTTAAATGGCTGTCTGCTTGACATTCAAACATGCATTAAATATTGAAGAACATTAACAATTATAATGAATATAATATAGTGCATATATTTAGCAAAATGCTCCTCTAGATTAAATTCTAGCTAGCTAATGAGTTATGGTCACTGAATATGTTTTTTTTCTGTGGTTACGTGACATTGTTTACCAGCTGTTTTACTGACGTCTATCCGCGGTTGAAACAGATTGAGTGATTACATGAGACATGATACGGATTTCAGTAAGTCTACTGTATCTTTGAACATCTGAAGGCATGTTAATTCATGTGTAGCGGGCCTCACTCTTCTACGTGAGGAGCAACTATAGGAACGCCACCGCTAGCTCAGGCATGACTACGTCACCCTGTTTACCAGGGAAATATTAATCCTATGGATTTAACATTTTACACAAAGGACACACAGGAACGTGATTGTCAAAGGAGGGCCAGAGACGTGGATATTAAATATACAAAAGTTTTATTTCAATACTCGCAACAATTTTAAAAGACATTAAAAAAAAGAACTGGGTCATCAGTATTCACCACCAAAGAGACCAAGAAATAAAGGAGGCCGAGGCTTAACGGCAGATACACGAATTTCAGTGAGCACCAGGCTTCTATATCACTCTCAACACCCCGTGTACAAGTATCAGCACGCACACTGCAATCAAGTCCAGCACAGCACTCTGTGACGAGCCCCCCACCACCACACTTAAAGGGACACTTCACCCATTTGCATTAAGCTTTGTATTGTTAGAAACCCAGTCATATATTATAATGATCGTGTATTTTTCCTTTAATTTTCCCTGAGATGGGAGAAATAAGGATTTAAGTGTTTTACTTCCTGCTTATTATGACGTAAAAATCGTCATTTTGCGTCATAATAAGCAGGAAGTCACATTTTATTGAAAAGTGTAGAGACTACAAACACTAGCTCATCATTTTTTTAAATTTTTTAATTTTTTAATTTAATCTTTATTTAACCAGGAAAATCCCGTTGAGATTACTAATCTCTTTTTCAAGGGATTCCTGGCCAAGACAGTGACACAGATCACAACAATTCAGTACATTACAGACAATTTCATAACAATTTCATAAGACTATTTAAAAACATTTACAAACCATAGATTTAATTTCCAAACTTTTGAGCAAAAGTTTAAACTGGCCTATTGAAACCAGTTCCTTTAATTTCCAGAATTTGTGTAAGTTGTTCCATGTTGTGGGGGCAGAATAGTGAAATGCCACCTTACCCGCTTCAGTGCGGACACTTGGTACAGACATTAGCAGTGAGTCTTGTGAGCGTAAAGAATACAGTCCAGCTCCTTTTGGTTGAATATATTCACACAGATATGAGGGGAGCAGACGCAGAATACCCTTATAAATAAACATATACCAATGACTGAGTATACGATTCTCCAGTGCTGTCCAGCCCACACGTGTGTAAAGTTCACAGTGGTGTGTGCGAGGCTTACAGTTTGTGATAAACCTCAATGTGGCATGGTAAACAGAGTCCAGTAGTTTCAATACTTGGGTCGGGGCATTCATATAAATGAGGTCACCATAATCCAGAATGGGTGTAAATGTTGCAGCTACAAGTTTCTTTTTTACATTGAAAGAAAAACATAGCCTATTTCTAAAATAAAAGCCAATTTTCAGTCTCAGTTTCCTAACCAAATGTTCAACATGTCCTTTAAAACTAAGACTGTCATCAACTAAAATACCTAGATATTTAAAATATTTAACTCTTTCAATTTCTGCCCCTTGAAGAGTGACAATTGAAGGACTTATGTGCAGATTGCTCTTTGCATTTGTGAATAACATCAACTTGCTCTTATTTGCATTTAAAGCAAGATCCAGATGTAGAAACATATTCTGAACTTTGTTAAAAGCGTTTTGTAAAGTAGGGACACAGGCACTAGAGATGCGCGGTTGGCGGTTACAGCCGCGGACTCCGCGGATAAACCGCGGATCGGGCGGATGATGTGACTAAAAAATATATTTTAATTAAATTCGGGCGGGTGGCGGGCGGTTGAACCAAATTATGTGCCAAAATGCGTTTTCTATTAGGCTACAATGAAAATATTGTACAGTATAGCCTATCAGATAAGGTCAGTGTGAAGAGGTTCAGTGTGTGTGGAAGGAAGAAGACAGGGTCGGCGTGACTGGGACTCGCGTTTATTCAGAAAAATAAAAAGAAAGGAGGCGCACAGTAGCGCATTCGCCGCCATAAACAAAACACGCGATCCAACACTTGCTTCTCAGTCTCGGTTGCAGTAGCCGCGTGCGAAGTCCCAGTCCAACTCTCTCTCTCGCTCTCTCATTCCCGCCGGTTATATGCGGTCTCTCCACGCCCCAATAGTTGCAATCAGACACAGGTGTTCATCATCTGCACTTGACCTACTTACTCAACGCGCGGCTCCGTCCTTTCTCTCCCGCTACAGACTTCGCAAAATCACGCCCCCCTCGCCACAGTCAGGTTTGCCGAAGTGCGTTTAATTTATTTATTTTTGTCCCTGCGTGCCGATCGGAGACGGAGTTCACTGCTGATATTCTGAGAGCTTTCTAGTCTCGCGGCTGTCATCAGCAGCGCCTTGTATCGGCCAATCAGCAGATGGCGGGCGGGTGCGGTTTTGAAAATTGGTCAAAAACGTTGGTGCGGATGGATGGCGGACGGATGATGAGTTTTGTGATGCGGTTGCGGATGAAATAATAGCCCATCCGCGCATCTCTAACAGGCACTAAGAGTTTTTGCAAAGCTGTAGATAACCATATCATCAGCATAAAAATGGTAATTGGTGTCCACAAGATCCTGGCCAACATTGTTCACATAGATGGTAAATAAAAGTGGCCCCAAAACAGAGCCTTGGGGCACTCCTTTAGTTAAGGAAAGAATATTAGAACAGTTATTATCTGATTTAACACATTGGGACCTGTCAGTGAGATAATTACAGATCCATCCAACTGCCTTTTTAGATAATCCAATATTGATCAGTCTCTCTTTGAGTAAACTGTGGTTTACAGAGTCAAAGGCTTTTGACAAATCAATAAAAAGCGCTGCACAATGTTGCTTATTGTCAAGAGCTGTTGAGATATCGTTGATCACCTTCAATGTTGCTGTTATGGTACTATGACCTTTCCTAAAGCCTGACTGGAATTTGCATAAAATGTTGTTGGAATACAAAAATTCTTTCAACTGTTCATTTATTAAAGATTCCAAAATTTTTGATAAGATGCAAAGTTTTGAAATTGGCCTATAGTTATTAACAATTTTTCGATCACCACCTTTGAATAATGGTGTAACAAAAGCTAATTTCCAAATTTTGGGAATGTGCATAGTAGTCAAACTTAAGTTAAAAATATCAGTCAAAGGTTTTGCTATTAAATCAGCTGCAATTTTTAAAAAATACGGATCAATTAAGTCAGGTCCTTGTGATTTACGTGCATCCAATGATTGTAGTGCTTTGCGGACTTGACACAAAGTAAAAGGCTGAAAACTAAATGTTGATGCATCAGAGGGTTGCTCCGGAACAGTCCCAGTGTTGCTTAAATTTATGGAGTGTGTAGATAAAATAAAATGTTGGTTGAAACAATTTACCATGTCAACTTTGTCATAAATATTTGATGAGTTATAGACAATGTAATTTGGCAAGACCTGTGAGTTATTTTCTACAGTGAGAGATTTTATTGTTTTCCAAAATTTTTTAGGGTCATTAAGACTATCAGTTGTAGTTGACAAGTAGAATTTAGACTTCGCATTTTTAATTTGGGAGGAACTTTTATTTCTTAATTTTCTGAAATTATCCCAATCGCATTTTAAACCAGTTTTTCTTGCTTTCGTCCACGCTAAGTTCCTCTCATGTAAAGCATTTGCCAAATCTGGAGTAAACCAAGGATTATCTCTACCTTTAACTCTAAATTTATTCAGGGGGAGGGGCCCACTCACGCTACAGACCTATTACAGATCAGTGGGTGGGACTTCACTTGCCGAAACTAATAGCAATATCCACCATCTTGTTTGGAAGCTAAGCTAACAAGCGCTGTGGAGCCAGATGGGAAGTTACGACAATGATGGAAGGAAATAAACATGATATGCAAGAAAAGATGATTTTGAAAGTCTCAAATCCGATGTTCGTGGCTATCTTTACGAGCCGCAATACAGCGAAGTGTCGGATTGCCGACGCGAGCGGGTAGAACGACTGGACCAGTCCGCCTCAACTCGAGCCAGTGCGGGCTCCTCGTCTGTAACAGGCAGGTCTTCTGCATCGGCCCTGTTCCTCCATCAGCCAAATCAGAAGACCTGCCTGTCACGGACGAGGAGCCCGCACTGGCTCGAGTTGAGGCGGACTGGTCCTGTCGTTCTACCCGCTCGCGTCAGATTGCCAACACGAGCGGGTAGAACGACATGACCAGTCCGCCTCAACTCGAGCCAGTGCGGGCTCCTCGTCCGCGACAGGCAGGTCACGGTCTCGCGTTCTACCCGCTCGTCTCGGCAATCCGACTGAAATATCCAGCTCCAGATTGCCAGTACTGCGGGCACCAGTAAGTTGAGGAAGCTCAGGAGGAACTATTGTTGTTACTATTGTATTGTTGAACTTTTATTGTTAACATAACGTTAATTATTTTTGTTGATATCATTATTGAAATAAATGGTTCACATTTACGTTGTTTTCCTTATTAGTGTTTTATTCCACGTGTATGTTAGATAAATTTGGACGACCAACATTCCATCAGTGGAACTAATGTTACTAACCTACTGTTACCTTACATGATAATAGCTAACAAAAATGGTCATGCCTACATATTTTTATTCTTATTTTGCAAATCCAAATTGCATTACAATGTTCGGTCTGAACCTTCAACATTAATAGAAACGAGGAGTAATTCAATAATGATTTCGGCAACAAACGAATCGGTTACCTAACGTAACCTCGGTTCTCTCTAGAAGAGGGAACGAGTATTGCGTAAGCTATCTTACGCTACGGGAAAGATTCATCTTTGCTGAGAGTTTGAAGCCAAAAAATTATTTCATAATTTGTATCCATTGACAACGCAGTTCCTCTGCGGCAGACCTAGAGCGGGCTAGCTAGCAGCTCATTGGTTCGCTCAGAGAGAACTGCTTAAGCCTATGGGAGAGCGGGGCTGAACCCGCTACCAATGGGAAGCGCCCACGCGGTCATTGCATCATAGCCCGCCAGAGTGGGCGTGGCTATGGTGTATAAAACAGTCTCTCCCAGGCTTATATGTTGATTTATTTCAGCGTGAAGCGAAACGCTTAGTAGCGCAAGTACGGCAGGGAACGCAATACTCGTTCCCTCTTCTAGAGAGAACCGAGGTTACGTTAGGTAACCGATTCGTTCTCTTACGAGAGGTTCTCTCGTATTGCGTAAGCTAGCTTACGCTACGGGAACACCTGGTCAACGCCGTGCGCGCTAAGAAAAACACTCATGAATCCCAGGGTGAAAACCGGGGGAATAATGAAAGGTGGAGTGAATGTATAATGAAGCCGGCAGAGCGGGCACACAGTGTATACATAAGCATCTTAGGGGAACACAAGGGGCGAACCGGTTGTGTGAGGGAATCCCAGTGATGCAGCTTCTTAGAGAGCTGGTTTTTTGACAGCTAGTAATTTTGCCTGCAAGGCGGGAACTTCCAAATTGTAAAATCTGACAAAAGTGGACGGGGAGGCCCATCCCGCGGCCACACAAATGTCATGAATGGAAACTCCACAGGACCATGCCCACGATGAGGCAATGCCTCTGGTGGAGTGCGCCCTGATGCCCAAAGGGCAGGGCAGGCATTTAGATGCGTAAGCAGAGGCGATAGCGTCCACTATCCATCTAGACAGCGTCTGTTTAGAGGCGGCCAGACCTTTGGTGCGCCCTCCAAACGACACGAAAAGCTGCTCAGCGCGTCTGAACGCGGCAGCGCGCGTAGTGTATAATCTCAGAGCCCGGACCGGGCAGAGGAGATTAGCGTCGCGCTCACTATCGGATGGAGGCAGAGCCGATAGAGAAATAATCTGAGCCCTGAACGGGGTACCAATCGCCTTCGGGACATAGCCATGCCTAGGTTTGAGAATGATGACCGAATCATTCGGTCCAAACTCGAGACACGCGGCGCTGGATGAGAGCGCGTGAAGATCCCCTACGCGTTTTACTGAGGAGAGAGCCATCAGAAAAACGGTTTTGAGCGAGAGGTATTTTAGGTCCACAGACTCGAGCGGTTCGAACGGGGGTGCTTTCATAGCTTCAAGGACTATAGAAAGATCCCAGATAGGAACCGACGGGGGTCGCGGAGGATTCATCCTTTTAGCTCCTCTGAGGAAGCGGATGACTAACTCGTCTTTGCCCAGGGACTGAGCGCGCCGGGGTTCAGAGAACGCCGCGACGGCTGCCACGTAAACCTTAAGAGTGGAGGGGGACCTGCCCTTGTCCAGCATCTCTTGAAGGAAAATAAGCAAAGACGGTACCTCGCAAGACCATGGGTCCAGATGTTTTTCGGTGCACCATTTTGAGAACACAGACCATTTAGACGCATAGAGCCTTCTCGTGGAGGGTGCTCTAGCCTGTATGATAGTGTTTCTTACTCCCTCTGGCAAATCGACGAATAGTCGTTGATCACCCAAGCGTGTAGCGCCCAGCGCTGTGGATGGGGGTGCCAGATCGTGCCGCGAGCCTGAGAGAGGAGATCTGCTCTGACTGGGATGGGCCACGGGGCTGTCTGTGACAGCTGAGTGAGCTCCGGAACCCAGCTTTGACTCTCCCAACGCGGAGCTATGAGGAGCACCGAGTGGCGTGTGTCCCTGATCCTCTGAATCACCTGATGTAACAGAGTGATCGGAGGGAATGCATAGAGCGGGCGGCGAGGCCATTCCTGGGCTAGCGCGTCCTCGCTCCTCGTAAAATATATTGGGCAGTGAGCGTTCTCTACTGACGCGAAGAGGTCTACTTCTGCTCTGCCGAATAGCCGCCACAGTATTTGGACCGTCTGTGTGTTCAGGGACCATTCTCCTATGGAGATGAGGTTCCTGGATAGTATGTCTGGACCGTCGTTCAGATGGCCCGGCACGTGCGTCGCTCTGAGCGAAAGCAGGCGGCTCTGGGACCAAACTAAAATGCGGTGTGTCAGTAGAAAGAGATTCTTGGACCTGACACCGCCCTGACGGTTGATATAGGAGACCACAGCCATGTTGTCCGAACGGATCAGGACGTGGTGTCCCCGAATGAGCGGGAGGAAGCGCGAAAGCGCGTTCTCGACCGCAAGCATTTCCAGACAGTTTATGTGTAAGGGGCTTTCCTGAGTCGACCAGAGGCCGAAGGCCGGTGAGCCCTCGCAGACTGCACCCCAACCCGTGTTGGATGCATCTGTCGAGATGACTTTTCGGCGGGAAAAGGTCCCCATCGTGACGCCCTGCCGAAACCATTCTGCTACCGTCCATGGCTGCAGCGCCGTGAGACATGTCTGCGTAACCCTGATCAGCTGGCGGCCCGTGTTCCACGCGTGGTTGGGTACACGGCTGTTTAACCAAAGCTGAAGCGGGCGCATGTGCAGAAGGCCCAGCTGAAGCACAGCGGAGGCTGAGGCCATGTAACCCAGCATCCTCTGCAAAGTTTTCAGGGGTATGCGGGTGCCCATCTGAAAGGAAGCGGCTAGACGCTGAATACTGCGTGCGCGCTGTGAGGACAGGCGAGCCGTCATTGAGACCGAGTCCAAATCTATTCCTAGGAAGGAAATCGATTGACTGGGTTGAAGGGAGCTCTTTGTCCAGTTGACAGAGAGGCCCAGCGTTTTCAGATGGTCGAGGAGAACTGCGCGGTGCGACAGAAGCTCCGTCTGTGATTGGGCCAAAATCAGCCAGTCGTCCAGATAATTCAGTATGCGCAGCCCCTGACTCCGCAGGGGGGCGAGCGCCGTATCCATGCACTTCGTGAATGTACGGGGCGCCAGGGATAAGCCGAACGGGAGAACGGCGTATTGATATACATGACCCTCGAAGGCAAAACGTAAGAATGGCCTGTGACGGGGATTTATCTGGATCTGAAAAGAGGCGTCTTTCAGGTCTAGAGAGATGAACCAGTCTCCCTGGCGCACTTGCGCGAGGAGTTTCCTGGTAGTGAGCATCTTGAACGGTCTCTTCATGAGCGCTTTGTTCAAAGACCTGAGATCTAAAATCGGTCTGAGGCCGCCGTCTTTCTTGGGAACCAGAAAATAACGGCCGTAAAACCCCGACTCGGTCATAGATGGCGGGACTCTCTCTATAGCGCCTTTTTGTAGCAGCGTCGCTATTTCTGAGCGAAGCGTGCCGGCGGCCAGCGGGCTGACAGTGGATTCGAGCCGAGCGCGTGCACGAGGCGGGCGGCGGCGAAACTGTAGCAGATAGCCGTTCTTTATAGTGCTTAGCACCCACGGGGAAATGCCTGGAATGGCTTCCCACGCTTTGGAGCATGCGGCTAGTGGCCGAATGGTTATGGTGCCCTGATTGCTGTACATAGCGGGCTGAACACAGAGTGTGGGCGCGCTTTGAATGTGTGTTGCAACGGGACTTGCATTCAGAGAGGAGTCTATGGGCCGTGAAACAGAGCGAGCAGAGAGGGGACACGTGCATGCATTCATGGGCGTGTTTATTTTCTCTGATGTTAGAGCGGGCTGTGCCCGTCTCATGTGAAAGGGCTCTGAGAGAGACACGGGATATGTTATGCTTGTGTGTATGGGTGAACACATGTTTGTGGGCACATTTTCTACACAACTGGCAAATTTTTTCTTTTTGAGATTTCTCTGGGTAGCCGTAAAAACGGCTTTTTGTCGCTCGCAAGCGGGTAGGAACTCCGGCTTGTTTATGGCGGTAAACACTACAGCAGTCGGCGAAACAACGGGGACTGGCAGAGGGCGAAGCTTTGACGGTGGTCCGGCCGCAGCGGTAGAACGCCGTCGTTTTCTTAACTTTGCTAGGCAGACTTCTGATGATCAGGCTTCAGCGTGATTTTGGGTCGCGGACCCCTTGGGGGCGGCGGTCTGCGGCGGCTGTCAGAGCGAGAGCGAGGGCGGCCGCCCTGTCTGCGCTGGGCTGTTTGAGTCTGCTGAGAAGGGCGCTGCGGTGGGGCTCTGACAGGAGGCTCACGAGAGCGGCCTGCGGAAGAGCTAGCGCGGCGGGGCAGAAACAAGTTCATGGCTTGGGTCGCTTTCTGAACTTCGGAAAAACGATCGACAATACCTGTTACAGCAGATCCAAAAAGGCCCGTCGGGGAGAGGGGCGCGTTAAGAAACGCGGCGCGCTCGGAATCTCCCATGTCTGCGAGTGTTAGCCATAAATGTCTTTCAGCTACACACAGACTAGCCATGCATCTCCCCAGAGCTTGTGCGGCGGCTTTAGTGGCGCGAAGGGCGAGGTCCGTAGCACTTCTTAGATCCGTGACAGCGGGGGAGGGGTTCTTGCCGCTCTCAGCCCATTCACGGAGAATATCGCTCTGTAGCACTTGGAGGACAGACATAGAATGAAGCGCTGCAGCGGCTTGACCAGCGGCGGCATAAGCGCGAGCGTGAAAGCTCGAGGTCGCTCTACAAGCTTTCGAAGGAAGCGTGGGAGAAGAGCGCCATCTGGCAGAGGGCGGGCAGAGGTGTGCGGCGACCAAGTCCTCGACAGGTGGCATGGCAGAGTAACCCTTTTCAGCGGCTCCGTCCACTGAGCGCAGCGAGGCAGAAATGTCGGAGCGGTTTCTAGCCGAAAGTGGAGCATTCCAGGACTTCGTCAGTTCTGCGTGGAGTTCAGGCAGAAATGGGGCGGCCCGGTTGCACGCGGGGGTCGAGCGCCGATGAAAGAAGCTGCCATCCATCCGGTTCGGGGGCTGCTCGGGTGGAGGAGCCCACTCGAGACCGAGGCGTTCAACGGCCTGTGAGAGGAGGCGCATTAGCTCTTCTTCTATTCCAGCGCGAGTCCCCGTTGATTCTCTCGTGGATCCGAGAGATGACCAGTCTTCACTGTCAGAAGCGAGCAGTGAACATGAGTCCTTCTCCTCCGCGGCGTCTTCGGAGGCGACAGAGCGGCCACTCGGCGGCAACTGTATGTCCGGCTGGGGCGGGGAGGGAGAGCGGGAAGCGGGAAGCGGCGGCGGTGGCGGCGGCAGCCCGCATGGTTCCGCAGGGGGCTCCGGCGGCCTCTGGGCGCGGCGTTTCTTCTTACGCGGCGAAGAGAGAGGCGGCGCGGGAGCGGATTGAGCTGCTAGGAGTCGTGCCCGCAGGGACGACAACGGCAGGCTTTCACAGAAGTCGCAACCTCCGTCCGCGAGGGCGAGTTCTGCGTGCTCGAGTCCCAGGCAGAGAGCGCAGACAATATGGCGGTCTCCGTCCTCGAGAGGAGCGCGGCAAGAGCCGCAGGAAAATCGAGACATCTTTAAAAAGACGCTCAGCTCTTTAGTAATAGAGAAGGATACTGTCGTCGGATGGCACTAGCTTGCAGGGCGGCTGAAGGTGGCGAAGACGGCCGGCTTCTTCAGTGTCCGTGAGCTCGCTAGAGAGATGCCTTCTCGACGGCGACGGCTTTCTTCTTTCCAGAACAGCAGAAGCGTGAAGCTTGCTGAAGATGAAATGAATCAACATATAAGCCTGGGAGAGACTGTTTTATACACCATAGCCACGCCCACTCTGGCGGGCTATGATGCAATGACCGCGCGGGCGCTTCCCATTGGTAGCGGGTTCAGCCCCGCTCTCCCATAGGCTTAAGCAGTTCTCTCTGAGCGAACCAATGAGCTGCTAGCTAGCCCGCTCTAGGTCTGCCGCAGAGGAACTGCGTTGTCAATGGATACAAATTATGAAATAATTTTT